>VDFB02323472.1:13056-211065 GCA_007258455.2 Sequoia sempervirens | reverse complement strand
CAAGACTACCCAAATGTTCCTAATGCCCCATGATGTGTTTGGATGTCTCTAGAAAGGAATTAAAAAAAAGTGCTTTAATAATTCATTTAAAGAAAAAAAAACACTTTCCTTTTGTCTTCCAAGGCCCTAAAAGGGTGGCGTCTATCCAACATGTTCGATGCATGTTTTACGCAAAAAATTATTAATTAAAATTTTAAAAACATGTCCTAGATTTAACAAATTAATAATTATTTTGATAAAAAGTGCAAATAGTATGTTGGATAAACATGGGTCCTAAAAAGAGCATGGACCCCACCAAGATCTTCCAAGAATCCTCTTTAAATATTTGAAAAAGAAAACAAACCCACACCCTAGACATAGTCATTACCAAGCAACAACTTTAAGTATCTATAAAAAAAAATTATTTTAAGTTCTAAAATTTACTATATTTGTTTATAGTTATATAAAGGCATGCCTCTCATATGTTTCCATTTCTTGAAGAATTCCAAATTCATCTCTATACATGTTCTCTTAGCTATAACCAAATATTTGTTTTTCTAAAGATTAGAATCTAAGACCAACATCTCAAGGAATAGACATTAGGTTTTGAACCCTTATTGTCATAGTGATAATGCCCCCACCTCACTGCTAGAGAACATGATCAAAGGTACCCGCATTACTTAGTAGTACTAGTTTCTATTGTCCAAGACAATTTGTAACATTGATATCAATTATAGGTTAAGAATCCCTAAACATGATTGTTTAAACTATGGGAAATTCATATTAATGAATGGTAAATTCTCAATTTGATGTTAAACCATAAGAATATGTAATATCCTAAAAGGTACCTTTGATCTAAAGTAGATCCAATCTTGTACTCTATACCATGTTTTTGGATAATAACCTACTTTGATTCTTCAAAAGGTTTGGGATGGTTTTGGACATCTTAGAACATTAGTTGGCATAGGAGATTTCATTTTGGGTTTGGCTTTGATCGCCATTGGCCTCATAAATGCAATTGTGTTGTAGGGGAAAAATTAGTGTTCAAATGGAATCAAAAGTGGAATATGATTGGATTTTTTGACTTCTCTTGAAGAGTGATGCAATCTCAAAAAATAGCACCTCATTTCAAGTCCTTATTCAAAAGTTATGACTTCCAAAAGATTTAGGTCAAAGAATGTTGATGAGTGATAAATTTGTCATGGGAAGTGACAAATCTAAAAACATCCCACTAAGATTTCATCACATAGTTATGAGTGTCCTTTGCCGATTCATTTTTTTTCAGCTTCCTCTTCCTCCTTGGTTGTTGTATTAGTTTTCTATAGGCATACGAATCTGTAAATAAGGTGTATAAAGTTGAATTGAGCACATGTGGAACTTGTAAAGTCTTTTATCTATTGTTTGTATGCTATTTGTGAGATTTATACACATAAATTGTGACTACATTGGAGCAAGGGACCTCTTTGATAGTTGCATTTGGTCTTCAGAAGAATTTTTAGTTGTTGGGAGAGACCTTAGTGTTGGAACTAGTCATTGATGTCAAAGTGATTATTGGCAAGCATATTGTCAAGGGAGACTGTTAGATCTTGTCATTGATATCAAAGGATAGTTTCATAATGCTGCTGTTAAAGAAGACCTTACATTAACATATATGCAAGACAAGTTTAAGTTTATGATATGTGTTGATTGTTGGCCGACCACCTTTGCAAGGAAGATCTAATGCTAATGTTAATGCAAATGAATTATGAAGGCCAACCCTCTATTCTAGCGCTCACTTGGAAAGATTAAATTAAAATGTATTATTCTTTATATGTCGAATCAATATAAGGGAGATTAAATTAAAATGAATTTGTTTCTTTATGAAGCCGACCCTTTTTGGAAATAGTCGACTTCCTTGTGAAAGGACATGCGAGGAGGTATATAAGAAAGATAGAATGGGAATTAGAAGTGTAATTTTTTCAATGTAATATCACATGAATAAAAACAGATCTACAACAGTCTAGAACAGATTTTGTGTGGTGGAATGAGAGAATATATGAGCAGACTTATGTAGAGGATAAGAGCAGATTTTCGAGCAGACCTACGAAGCATATTATCTTGAGCAGACTTGTGTAGAGTGGAGTGTTGAAGATAAATCATATACCCCAGCAGAGATATGAGTTTATATATATGCAGATCCAAAAAGGTATATACAAATCTGAAATGAGTATGACTATGCAGATTTGAAAAGGAGTATATATATACTTGCAAAGAAAAGCATATGAATTGTGCTAGCTTTTGGTTTAACTCTGTATTTTTTTTTTATCGACATTTCAGATCACGCTCAGTGATCCATCATCAAGAAGAAGAAAAGTGAGAAGCTGGCGCAATTTAAATTGATGGACTGTGGAAAACTTATACCAACTAAAGTATATGAAGTCAAGTGCATCAAATTTATTAAGAGTATATCATTTACAAAAATAGTTTGTGAAGGAAAATCAAATGTCCATCATCCATTAAAGAAGCTATATTCGAGAAGGGGAATTTGTGTAGAAGAGGTTGATGCCTCCCAAAAGAAGAGATCAGTGTCTCCTGCTGAGTTGGTGCTCGGTTGTGGGGATTGGTGTCTGCAAATCTTGTAAGTGGGGATTGGTGTCTCCAGTGGGTTGGTGCCTACAAAGATTGTAAGAGAAGTTTTATATAAGCAATGTTTTGTCGTGGTTTTCTCTCATAGGGGTTTCCACGTAAATCGTGTGTTCTTTTTGTGTTGCATAATTGTTAGATCTTGTGTGATTGGTATTGCTGTGGCTAAGTTTTGAAAAAGTAAAAGATTGTATTATACTGATTTACCCCCAACTTTCTCGCCTCTGCTCCCCCATCCCCACACCACCCTCTCAATATAATCGTGTGCTCATCACTTAGACAACCTATAGCTGAGATCATTGAATTGAAGCCATTTTGATGTACTTAAGTGAGTGTGACTCACATTTTGATGGAGTTTTTACCCAAGGGGTTAGTCCACATTATTTCCTTTTTTCATGATGTTTTATCTTTCTTTAATTTATGTTATTTTTTCAAATGAATCTTATGCAAGTAATTCAATCAGTTAAATTGCTCTCATAATTCATTCTACCTATATTCCATAAGTTAGTGACTACTTTAAGGTATAACCTTGATAGTTTATGGATCAACTATGCCACTAAAGAAGATTTTCTTTGTGCTAATAAAATTAGCCTTTAATTTCACTTTTTTCTTGTGTGGAATTTTCTACAATAGCACTAAGTTTTCGAGACTACAATTTTAAGGATATATATCAAAGATTCAAAAATATACAAGTCAGATTTCATATTCAGTTATTTCAATCAGATTTATGCATTGTTAACTGCAATATACAGACATAATCAGATTTATGGATTTGCATTGATAGTTGTATAAATCAAATGAGGCTCAATTGGATACACTTAATGGATTTATCATTTATGTGTAGTTGTTATGGCTAAAAGCACTTCTTGAAAAAAAAAATACCGACTATGAGGTATACGAAGCAAATTAAAAAAATTATCCCACGAGAATTGTCCAGTTGATAGAAGATTGAAGGTACGGGATCATCTTCAATGATAGTGCCATTATTCTTCTCCCTTCTTACTAAGAGATTGTGTTTTCTCCTCTTAGTTGTAAAGTGTGAAAAAATAATGGTTAGAACCTTCCACTTTAGCTATCATATGATATTTTAACGTTTTTACCGAAGGGAATTCCACAATCACAGCACATTGGTGAGATGAATAATCTGAAGCATGAATATTAACAATGCTAAGACCATAGAATCTGCATCATTGAAGCTTCGTCTATGAATCTGACAATTGTGATTTTAACATCAACAATACAGAGCTCCATGTTAAATAATATCGTCATGACTTAACGAAAATTCCTTACTCAGATTCAAGTATGTAGCATTTTAGTTTACAACCCAATATCAATGCCATTTTAATCACCGTCCCTCTCTATTGAGACTTCAATGTGCAATTAAATCTAAGTTATTATTATTTCTTCTAAGACACTTGCTGCCCATTCTATTTAAACATCAAATGGTTCAAGCTCATACAGCCAATGGTAATTTTATCCATGCCCAAAGTGGTAAATAGTAGTCTTATTTTTATTGGTGAAAATTCGCTTTTCACTATTGAACCATTTTTTGTTTAAGAATAGCCCTTGCTGCCTATTGAAACCAGAAATGAGTTTGTATGAACAACATATGACCACTTTAGCATTACCCTTTCATATTAGAAAACAAAGTTGAGGAAACATCCGGAGACCTATAATGTCTAATAAATCTGCATACCTTCTAACGTCAAAGAATATAGAATGAAATACCTGTATAGAAATAGAAACCAGAGAAATCCCCACTCTAGATTTTTAGTGCTAATTCGCTAAGTTGTCTTTCTATTCCACTTTGAGGTTTTTGTCTTTCTATTCCGCTTTGAGGTTTTGTTTTGCTTCAATCATATTTCATGGGATTCTATTTACCGTATACTATAGGGTGTACCATGAAGGCAACTCATTGTTAAGTGGGAGGATTTGGCAAAGATCATAAAAGGCTATTTGATAATTTTGCATGCAGAAACTCATATGTTTAAAAAAAGGTTGTAAGGATATGAATTTCCAATTTAAAATGCATGAATTTTGCAGTTACCAAACAAATTACTATGTTATCAAGTAAGGTTACAAACCGTATTATCTGTAGTCCTCCTTTGAGTGCCCATTCTATTAAGAATGGATAGATGCGTCCAGGGATGTAGATACTCATAGAATGATTGTACTTTTGATGACAAACTCCTTGAAAAAGTGCCGCAAATGCCTCCTCCGATATAGCTATTGAATGACCTTCAAAACTAAAGCCCGTTGTATATGCTCTGTATAAAAAATGAAATGATTTTAATAGGCCAATCCTCCATCCAGTAACTGAAAACTGTTTTAAATATGATCTTTTGCTTTGGAGTAATATATTAAAAAACACCATGCATAACAATCATAAGATAGAACTCAATCTACAATGGAAAAAGTTGGTACAAAAATGTACCCAGCTTTTAAAAGGCCGATGTTTTACTGATGCAGACAACCTCTGTTGCTGCAAGTTCAATACTCTACTCTCACTGATAATGGATCTAAACAGAACAACAAAAAGACAGCATAGCAAATGATGCAAATACTCCAAGTATTCTCTTCCCTATAGTCTGTTAACTCACAATGGACAAAAAAACAAATGCAGTATACAGAAAAGATAACAGCAGGAAAAAAAAGTCCTTTTATTCCTGAACTTGAATGCAACAAAAAATTCACCTCCAAAATGGTTATCCCAGGTCAGTCCACAGAACTCTGTTTTTCTCATTCCAGCAACACACTCCCTCTAGGTAAACAAAATGTGCTATCCCAGAAAAAAGAAAAACTACTAAATACCCCACTAGAGCAGTTACAAAGCCACAAACTGAATTCACAACAAAATCTCCTAAAAAATGTTTTGAGCACAAAAACTGATGGAAAGAGGGAATTAATCAGCATTAATGGTTGGTTAAATTTATTCATTCTAAAACTGAGAAGCTCAAAAGTTTGACTTGGATTCCATTGGGTGAAAAACATAGCAAATTACTCAAGGTTAAAATGACAGCAAAAGTCGTATTTTTTGAAGTGCTAAGTTTTACTTTTAACTGTTCTTTTTTCTATTTTTGTGCTCGCCAAGTGTATTTGTGTAATGTCCCTTGTTTAAATATGCTTAGATTTTTTCCCTAGAATCACAATTTCAAAATAAGAGGTATATCTTATTAAATTACAATTTCCAATAAACTCAGATTTTAACCTTGCAATAATGTTAGTCACTAATTCATAAACAATTAATTGATCATTTGTATTGTTTGCAACATTCATTAAATTAGTTGACAATTATAATGTTCAGTGATCTTTAAAACAGGTAAGTAACTATCAGTACCAATCCAAAGTTATTATCAACTCTAATGATCAACCATTGGGAAGATTGGAGATGAAGCTGCAATAGGATGCCCAGAGTATTTCCTCTTTCTAAACCCAAGGGCAGATAGGCAACCCCCCTGGCCCACTAGTGGCAGACACACGGGCATCCATTAGGGATGGTCAACTTAGCATGAAATCTCCCTCTATCTAAGCCCTAGGGTGGATAGGCAACCCCCTTGGCCCACTAATGGCAGACACACGGGCATCCATTAGGGGTGGTCTACTTAGGATGAAAAGGCTATCCCTCTTGTACTTCTGTCTCTTCTTCCCATGGTTAATTGTAGAGGCATAAATATCTTATAATTGGACTAATAACTTAGTTTGAAATGCAGTCCTTATTGTTTATATGATATGCATGGAATTAATGTATTAAAAGAATAGACATCAAATAGCATACCACAATATTTATAAAACTATGTCACTGCTATATCTCAGTATGCAGATGTAATTTATTAGTGCAGAAGATTTATTTTGGTCGATCTGCTGTAGATGCAGATACTAATCTGTATATCTATATATGTCTCTCAATGGTTCGATCTGTTCTTAACATTCAAAAGATATTATTAGTGTAAATCAAACAAATAAGAATTTATTATCCATATTTATATTAAAGAATCATAATTACTTATAAGGCTCAATAATTGCTGCAAGCATCATTATTGCATAATCATATATAATGCATATATATATATAAACATTTCATAAACATATATATAGAGAGAGAGAGAGGGAAAGAGGATAGAGGCAAGGTTGGCGAAGGACCGGAATGCTGCAGAGCCAAGGGAACCCTGTAAATCTGAAGATGAGGAAGATCGAAATGAATGTGATGAGGAACAAGTAAGGCGGGAAATGCAATTTGAGATTAATGTCTCAGAAATAGTGACAATGGATGCAAAGGAATTGTTGAGGACGGCAATTATAGGCCATTTTTTGGGCAAGAAATTCTCAAGGAAGGAGATAGGCGAATGGGTTGTGACAAACTGGAAAGTAAACCCGATCATCAATTTCATGCTGAAAGGTTTCTTCATGGCGGTGTTGGAAAACGAAGAAGTAAGAGATCAAATCCTGGAAAAAGAAGGGTGGAAATCTGGCAATACCTATCTATATCTTTAGAGATGGGAGAATAATTGTAATCCATTAAAGTGCAAGCCAAGTGAAGGCCCAACATGAATTAGACTGTACAACCTACCATGTGAGTACTGGTCAGAAAGACGCTTAACAATGATCGGTGATTCTCTAGGACACATGATTGAAGTTGATCTGAGAAATAGCAAATTGTTGATATATGCAAGAATTAAAATACTAGAAATAAAAGAGATACCACGGGAAATAAGTCTGGTGTATGGTGAGAACAAATGGAAACAATCTCTAGAAATAGAGAATCTAATGTTCTTCTGTTTAAAATGCAAAAGGAACCAAAATGAGGCGGATTGTAGGAGATTCCTGAAGACAACGAGAGGAGTTTGGAGGGAGAAATCCCAAAATAAAGAAAATGTGGGGTCTGAAAGGAAGAAAGAGACTGGAAAAACTGATGATAATAACACAAAGAATTGGGCTGTAGTTGTGGCTAAACCAATTCAATTGGTTAACCTAGAAATAGATGTACATAGGGAGGGCGAAATGGATAGGGGAAATGGATTTATTCAATCAACCCGAATATCTAAAGATCAAGATGGGAGAAGGTGTGGATTTGAACGAAGCCAAAGTATCTTCCCACCAGGGGGAGGAGGAAGCAATTGGAATAATTGAGGAGAAGCATATTGTGCAAACAGCAAAATCTGCCCCTATGTCTAAGGTTGGAATGAAGACAAATAAACAAAAGAGGGAAGAGGAGACACAAAAAGGGAACCAATCATCCATAAAAACATACATGACAAGATCCAAGGGAGGCTCCTCCTCCCTTGGAAAGAGATAAAGATCCTTCTATGGAATGTTAGGGGCTTAAATGCCCCTAACAAGCGACGGCTGGTGAAACGCTAGTTGGAAATACAGAGTATAGACCTTGTCTTACTTCAAGAAACAAAGGTAGCAGGCGAGGAAGCAGCAACCTTTGTCAAATTCTGTAAAAAAGGGAAAGGCTTGTTTGTGGATGTGGATGGGGCTGTGGGTGGATTCGGGGTATTGTGGAGATCCTCAAGTATTGAAGTGGAACCAGTAGCACAAAACCAGCATTAGATGAAACTCAAGGTAAAGATCTTATCATCAAACATGGAATTTGAAATTTTTAGTGTTTATGGTCCTACAAAAACTTAGGAGAAGAAACGGGTATGGGATTTAATGAGTATTTCAATAGGCAGAGGAAAAACAATTCTTGGGGGGGGTTTTAATGCAATTCTGGATTTAAGCAAAATAAATGGGGAGATCGGAAGGATAGCCCAAGCACAGAAGGATTTCGCAAAGTTTGTGCTTGAAAATAATTTGTTTGATATTAAAACGTCGAATGGATTTTATACTTGGAATAATAGGAGAAAGGGCTTTACTAAAATTGGAGAAAGATTAGATAGATTTCTTGTTTCAGAAGATTGGATGCAGGAAAGCATTCCCCCAAAGGCCACAATTAGGCCAATATCTATTTCGGATCATTTCCCAATTGAGTTAACAATCTGCACAAATGTGCATCCAGCAAGAGGTCAATTTAGATTTGAAAAAATGTGGCTGAGGTACGAAGGGTTGCAGGAGTTATTGAAAGAATGGTGGTCAAAACCCTTTCATATTGAAGGTACAAAGATGTTTATATTCCAAAAGAAATTGATAAGGATAAAGGAGAAACTTAAATACTGGAACATAAGTGTATTCAAAAATATTTTTGAAGAGAATAGTAGGTTGGAAGGAGAGTTAGAAGTCTTGGGGGATAAAATAATTGTAGATGGTATGACCCACGAAGAAATTGAAAAAGAAAAAATGTCAATGGCTAAGTACAAAGAGGTACTGACACAGGAAGAATGCTACTAGAAAACCAAATCGAGAGAGGCATGGCTCGCCGAAGGTGATATGAATACAAAAAAATTCCATAATACAACAAGAATTAAGCGCAGCTGGAACTAAATTAACTAAATAAAAGACAAACAAGGGAACTTGATTCATGCAGAAGACCAAATTCAAAAATGTGGGGTGGAATATTTCAAGAAAATGTTGGGTGGTGGCAGAGCATATAAATAGCAGCATTTTAGAAAGTGTAGAGGCGACTGTAACAAATGAAGACAACATACTTTTGACCGCCCCTATAACATCTGAGGAAGTGAAAACGACAACTTTCCAGATGAAACCAAAAAACTCTCCAAGGCCCAATGGCTTCAGTGCTCTGTTTTACCCGATATGTTGGGAATTTTTGGAGAAAGAGATGACAAAACTTGTGGAGGAATCACGGAGAAAGATAAATCTGCTAAAAGATCTAAATAACACAAATATAGCACTCATCCAAAGAAAGATAAATGTGAAGAACTTTCGGATTTTAGACCAATTTCTCTATGTAATATGATATAGAAGATAATAACAAAGGTAATGGCAAAAAGGCTTAAGAGAATTTTTCCTAGAATGATTTCACAGGAACAAAGCGGGTCCGTACCAAGCAGAAACATCACAGATGGAATAATAATTGCACATGAAACTTTACATTCTCTGGAAAAATCGAACAAAAAGGTATGGTTGTGAAATTGGATTTAAGTAAAGCATATGATAGGGTATAGTGGCACTTTCTAATAAAAGCAATGGAGAAAATGGGTTTCGCAAAGAAATGGTTGAAATGGATCTATAGCTGCATTCTACCCCGAGATATTCTGTGATTGTGAGCGGTTCCCCCTATGGTTTTTTCAATGGTGCAAGGGGTCTTAGACAAGGGGATCCAATCTCACCTTTTATATTTGTCATAATGGCAGATGCATTTAGCAAGTATATCTCAAATTTATGCAGAACTCAACAATGGGAAGGTATAGAGGTAACTCTTGATATTCCAATGCTTTCTCATCAACTCTTTGTGGATGACACTATCTTGTATGGTAGTGCGTCAATTGAAGAAGACAAGAGAATGAGAGATGCAATAGCCCATTTTTGGCAAGGAGTCAAGACAAGTGGTGAATGCAGAGAAATCGAACATCTTTTTCTTTAATACCGGGAAACAGTTAAAATGCGAAATAACAAGCATTCTAGGCTATTGCAAAGGCAGTTTGCCTTCCAAATATTTAGGCATCCCTCTCTATGTGGGCCAAACAAAGACAACTCTATGGGAAGGAATAATTAAAAAATGCAAATAAAAAATAAACATCTGGTGGGCCAGGTGGTTAACCTTAGCAGGCAAAATAACAATGGTCAAGGCAGTACTGACTGGCATCCTGATCTATATGTTGGCTTGCGTGGAGTTACCGAAGAATGCAAAGAGGCGCATGACAGCTATTCAGAGATAGTTAATGTGGGACGAAGCCTATGAAAGGAGCCATATTCCTTTAATAGGTTGGGAGAAGGTCAAGCAGCCGAAGGAAAGTGGTGGGGCGGGCATCAAAGACCTACGAATACAGAATAGAGCTTTGGGGGTGAAGCTCATTTGGAGCTTATTCAAGAAGCCGGATGCACAGCGGTGTAACCTATTAAAATCCAAATACTTGGACTCACATGATCTAGAACGTATATTAACAATAGCAAATCCCCAGCATGGTTTTGCACTATGAAACTTTATACTTAGTTGTAGGACTGTCATAACAAATCACCTGACCTGGATAATACAAGATGGCAAAAGCATCCTTTGGGCATGATTCCTGGAATGGCTATAAACCTTTAGAAAAGCTGCCCGGGATGGAAAATGTAATTCAAATTACCACTAATGTGTATGGGGAGAATGTGAGAGCCTTTGTTGATGTGTATGAGGTGAGGGGGAGATGGGAGTACAAGTGGAGAAGCTTAAAGATGCTTGTAGAAGGCCCAAGAGTAATCCTCAAAGAGGAACTAGCAAGGAGGCGTGCAACCTTTTCAGAAGAAGCAGATATAATAAAATGGTGTGCTGCAAAGTCAAGGGAATACTCTACCAAGCTGGGCTATGAGGTGCTAAGGGTGGAAAACACCCAATCAAGTTGGCCAAAAAGCTTATGCTAGGGGAGGTTTGTATTACCAAAATCCAAAGCTTTTGCATGGATGGCGCTTCATGGTCGGATCTTAACGGAGGAAAGGCTTTGTCGTATTGGGATGTTGGGCCCTTTTAGTGCACATTATGTATGAACTCTGAAGAGACAAGTCATCTTCTGGTGGAGTGTGAATTTGCTCAGGAATGTTAGACAACATTCTGTGAAAAGCTTAAGTGGCAAGGCCCTTTACCAAACAATTTAAAGGAAATTTTTGATTCGTGGCCACAAATTGGTAAAGGTTCAGCTTTTGCAAGGTTGTGGTCGAAGGTTCCAGTGATGATAATCTGGAACCTATGGAAAGAGAGGAACACCAAGATCTTCAAAGACAAGGTGACTCCAATCAACCGAATTATTGGTAAACTAGAAGATGGTATGACTATGCATTTCAAAATGATTTCAAAGTACAAAAATTTTAGATTCTTCTCAGCATGGGACCAAAAAATAATTAAAAACTGGTCCCAAATAAATCCTCTGAAAGGTAGCCTACTCAAGAGGAAGGATCGGAGGGGTAATTCAAAATGGGAATTACCTCCAAATGGCAAACTAAAGCTGAATTTCAATGCTGCCTCAAGAGGCAACCCAAGTTTATCAGGAGCGAGCTTTACAATTAGAAACGATAAAGGAGCATTGTTATGGGCGACGTCAAAAAAACTGCCAATAGGAACAAATAATGAAGCGGAGGCAGCAAGTTTGATGGAAGGTTTGAAGTTTTGTGTAAACAATAACTTGCACGGGTAGAAATCGAAGGTGATTCGCAAGTTCTAATAAGGGTCGTAAGTACAAGGAAAGCACCAAGTTGGAAATTGCAACGTTGGGTTTTCGTGGTTTCCCCCTCTGTTGGAGCTAATTCGGGATTATAGCAACAAGCATGTCTTCAAGGAAGTGAATAAGTTGGTGAATACTTTATCGAACGAAGGCGTGGATCAGGTTGAGGGGTGTAAAGGCTCCAAAAATCCAGAAGAATGGCTGAGTGTAGAGGATATTATCAAAACTGACGCATCGAGTGGGACTTCATAGTGGCATCTGTGGTATGGTAAACCATGTTTTCATGTGTGAAGACCGACGAAAGTATGGCTGGTCAATTGCCAACTTGAGCCCGATTTAAGTGGAGGGAAGGGTGCCAACGTAGTTCAAGAAGTACTCCAAGTGCAGGCAAAGTTTGGAAGTTGCTGTGACACCATCTTATGGAGAATTTACCTGTGCCGGTTCATCTGAATTTCTAGGGGGGCGGGAAGAGAAGCCTCTAGAAGTAATTTTCTTTTAAATAGCACCCAATCTGGCCAAGATGGTAATCTTGAAAGGAAGGGAGTCTCAGAGCAATGGAGGTCCTCGCTATGTGCAGATGCGTTCTAGTAGCAGCAGGTCGGGAGCAAAGGACATAAGAGATGCTTGAAACTTATGATGCACAGCTAACATGCCTCTTCAAAGCATAGTTGGAGGAAATACTGAAAGCAATAAGGTGGGTCATTTGGGAGCACAGGTTGAATGGCGATCACATCCACAATGGTGCGTTGTTGGGGATCTTCCTCACCAATATTTTGTGCACATCCAGAAGGAAGGAAGCGGCGAAGAGTATGTCTAAGTTCCTGCAGGACGTGTATGTGGACATGGCCATGAAGGCCATCGCAGCCTATGATGAATGGCCCAAGCAAGGGTTTGTATGTGATGTAGTTGATGTGGCTCAAGCAAGAGGGAACCAAAAAGTTGGTGAGGCAATTGATGAAGAGCACAAAGATATACTGAGAGGGAGGGCGGGGTGAATCAATATATCAACAAACTTTTACCCTCTCAACATTTATTAACTTCAAACTCTAACACAAAATCAACTATGCAGGAATATCACAATATGAACAAGTTGACACCAAGATTTTACATGGAAACCCTTATGGGAGAAAACCACGGTACAAATAATGTACTTTATGAATTATATAAGTATTACAATGAATGTAGGCACCAACCTACTTGAATCACCAACTTTCACAGTTTAGTAGGCACCAACCCACAACAAGCATCAACTCCTATCTCTGATTTAGTAGGCACCAACCTACAAGGAGCACCAACTCCTACTCCGATTTAGTAGGCACCAACCTACAAGGAGCACCAAACTCCTACTTGCCAAGCACCAACTTAGCAAAAGATACTAATTTCAAGAATAGTATTCCACCTTCAATGTTGCTTTTTCAATGGATGATGGACAATTCTGCTCAAATATCCTTCTTACAAATCTGCTATAATCTTCTCTTCATAATGCTTCACAAATCTGCATAAACTCCTCTTCATTAATGCTTCACAAATCTGCATAAACTCCTCTTCATAAATCTGCCATAAATACTTCACAAATTTGCATTATATTTGTTCATAATTCTTTCAATAGATCTGCACATAAGTTCTCATAAGTCTTCTTATCATTCTAGCATAGATTCTTCATATAAATCTGCCTTTTAACTTTTCATAAAACCATCTTAAAATCTAAGTGTCTTCATACTCCTAGATCTGCTGGTGTATTTATGATATCACACTTGTTCAACCTTTCTCAAATTTGATTCAAATAGTGCACACTCTTCTTTCGCAATTCTGGTCCAATCTATACAATGTTATACCTTCAAATCTGATCACAAGTATACCAATGTCTTCCTGTATATTTCTGCATATATCCTTCATAAATATTGCATATGTTCTTTCACAAGATTGATCATAAACATGGCAATATCTTGCTTCAAAATCTGCTCTTAATTTTCACACATTTCTTTATACAAATCTGCACTTATCCTTCCCCAATGGTTACATATATTCTTCAGTATGAATCTGACACACACTTCATTTTTCTGCTCTTTATCTTCCTTTAAATCTGCTCAAGTGTTCAAATATTTTTCTTTGTTCTTCTTACCTTTTCATATGCAAATCTGTAGCTGTAGCTATGATATTTATCTTTAATCCTCACACACTCTTTAAATCTGCTTACAAATGATAATACATTATCCACATATAAGCTCTCCTTCAAATCTGTAGTTGTATGTTTGATGTTTCTCTTATTTCACAAGCATATCTCTCTTACAAAAATGATTTGCTGCTCTGATTTCTATACACCCATTCTCAGATGTATTCTTAAGGTCTGATTCTGTTTATATGATATCTCCTTTTTCACACACACACTTCAAATGCTCACCCAAAGTTTCCTTTTAAACTTGTGAAACAAGGTGACTTAAGTGAATGTTCATAACCTTTCAAAACAAAACAACACAACTTTCCAAACAATCACATCCCTTCACGCAATCCTCCCTTCACAAATCTGATCTATAAATTCACTTTAAAACTGCACTATCTTTCTTAACATTCAACTCTCAATTTTCATATACATTTGTCATATATGTATTTGCATTTGACCTTCATATATGGTAGCATATCTTCATCAATATGAATCTCAAATGGACTTCATATTTCTGCCCTTTAACCCTTTCTCAATCTGCTCTTATTCATATAACACTCCTTCAAATGTTCCTATCATTTACCTCTTATACCTTTTCAATAGATATGTCTTTTGTGGATGGATATGTCTCTCTGTTTCTAACAGCCCTTCACAAACAAATTGCAGCCCTTCCCTTAATAAATTTTGTCCTCTAGTGATTTTGTCTTCTTCACTATTGTCTTCTTTTCCAAATCGTCCTCTAGTGATTTTCACTTTTGTCTTCTCCAAATTGTCCTCTAGTGATTTTGTCTTATGGACTTATAGCTGATATCAACACCTTGTCCTTGTAAGTATCGATCTCTTATTTGTATTTAATCTGAAGATTGTATTCATGACATAAATCTGTGTCATCAATGATGGACCTTCAACCTGACATCTACAATATGTTATCTTCAGTCATGCACCTGCTTGACATCAATGACAACATTTGTCTTCTCATATTTGACATCAATGACAACATTTCCAACAGTTGAGAAATCCAAGGAGGCTGTAATGTCCAAAGATCTGCAAAGTTTTCTGGATTATGTAATAGAAAATAAGCAAACCTTGTCTGAGGTGCAGATAAGAAGGTTGACTGAATTAGGGGCCGGTCTGATAACTATTCTCTCAACCACTCAGTGAGTAGTCTTTGTAATGTTGGTATGTCATGTAATACTCCCTTTGAAGTAATGGAAAGAGTGCTACCCTCTCTAGTCTCTGGTAGTGATTTGTGGAATATATATATATATATATAGCAGATATTATGTAGAAAATGAATATATAACCACTGTGTATCAATCCTTGATTGTATTTTTTTGTTCCTGCCTTTTTTGGATGCATATTACCATTTTTAATTCCTTGATCTGCCTTAACACTCAGAAAATATATATTCCAGATTCCCTCCTTTCTCCAACTTCCCTTGACCTTAATATCCTCCTTATGCCTTTTCATGAAGGGAGGCATCTTTTAGAATAGACAACCTTTTATAAGGTTATGAACCTTTGTTAAGAACCTTACCTTAATTCTTATTTCAATTGCTACCTTTTCTAAACTAAACTCAAACTTCTTAAAACTTCCTTCACATAACATGAATCGCTTCCCTTAGCAATTTCCTTCCTTAACAGTGATTGCTACATATTTTTAATCGCTGTATGTAATAATGAAACACTGCTCCATCCTAATATAATTTGCTTTAATCGCTGCCTTTGACCAACTTAACCGCTGTCTTATAATGATATCATTGCTGCTCATATTCATTGCTTCTATATGGTAATCATTGCTGCTCCTAGATGATAATCATCGCTGCTTGTAATTATATATACTTATTTTGTATTATTTTATATTTTTTATGTATATTATTTTATATTTACATATTTTATATTAATATGGTATATATTTATTTTAATATTTATGTAACAACCCTACTTGATCCATAGTTTAAAGTTGTAACCAACTACCAGTTCAGCCAAAGTTCAACTAACTTGTTTCCATTCAGGAGTTTCCAAATCGATTTCAAACTGAATCAATTTAAATTTTCAACTAACTTTTAAGTTTCCAGTTTCAGCTGAATTGTAGCAACTAACTGTTCACCAATCGTTTCACGGAAGATCAATAATTAAATAACTGTCAAACTAGGGTTTAATTTGCAATTAGAAGGAAAAGAAAATCATTTCCGATGTCGTTACATCATTCAACTCATCAACTAACTTTTAAACTTCCATTTCCAGCTGAAAGAAAACTATTAACTATAAACATATAACAGAGAATCTCAGACAGATAATAACTACTTTTCTTTGCTTCCAGAAAGTAACGAGCAATTACTACAGCTATGAAACAAATGTAACAGCTGTCATTCTATGGTTTAAGAAATGGAAAACTAACTGCCAAATTTCATCCTACAATAACTAGCTATTCCATCTAAGTTTCCCATCCAACCAATTAACTAACTAAGGGAAGAAATAACTTATTTATTTTCATTAACTAATTTCAGATCTTTCATTTTAGTTGAATGAATCAAGTAACTATCTCACTTTTTAACTGCAGAATCTTACAACGTTCATTAACATAAAAGAATAGCATTCATGGCATAAATGAAAGTAAACTTTAATTAGCATTGCATGTACCTGGATTCACGAGTGAGGAAGAAATACATTTGACATTATCTTCATGCTGTTATACTTGGGCTTCTTTATCTATGAGGGAAAGAGAATTATCATCAGGGGTTTTACCGCCCAACCAAGACCTACTAGTCTCCCGAGTTTCTTCAACTGAAGAACCTGCCCTTCATGAGGGTAATCAACATGGATCAAATTATCATCATGTCTCTGAGCCTGGTGTCAAGGACCTATACCTCCTGATCAACCTTACTAAGGGTTTTTCCCAACTAGAAAGGCTACTCTGATCAGTGGTATATCTAGCTCTTGATAGCTGATAGATGTTGAATCTAGCATCGTACCTTGGCCAAGGATTTTAATATTTTCTGGCACTCCTGTGCCAATGTCTCTGGCACTACTATGCCGATGTCTCTGGCACTCCTGTGCCATCAGCACTCTCACCCTTGCTCGACATGATAATACTTAGATCAAGTTTATAATCTTGCAACATCTGGTTAATTATTATTCTTTTCTTAGTTCAAGATTATATCTTAATCATAGAATTTAACATCACAATAATCTGTTTAAGGATCTCTTCTTAAGATTAAGCTGTTGCCTTAAATCCTTTAAGAGAGAGATTGGACTCTTATCTTATCACTTCTTTAGGAGCAACCATTTAACATTCAAGGGAAGCGGAACAAATTGATGTCAGCTGAGAAAGAGCTACCCTCAGTCCACCGACAAAGGTAACTCTATAGATGAACACGGCTGAGAAGAAGTTACACATGCTACCATGACTTGATTCAAGATCTTTCTCTTAGTTTAATGTTAATACATCATTGAAGCTTCAAGGTTCTTATTTACATATTATTAATATCCCCAAGAAGTCCCCATTTAACAAAATATGCACATGTTCAACTTCAATTCAGGGAGAAGAAAAATTCGGTTTACCAGATAATAAAGTTCTTAGGTAATTTCCAAATGGTTCAACTGAACCCAGATTCAGATTTTAACCAACGTCTAACCAAAAGATTCAGAGGTGATCCAACCAGTGGAATTCAAGAAAATAACGAGGTTCAGGAGTTTAGATGGAAAAGAATGTAGAAGTCTCATCTCAGATAACTAGAAACAGAGTGAAGAGAGAAGAGTGTCGATTCCAACATGGAGCAACTGAACAAAAAGTATTTGTTGGCAGCTTGCCCAACATTCAATTTACTTCAAGGAAAATAAGACAGAGTTTTTGAAGCAAGATATTTATTAAGCTTTTCATTATTGAAAGATCCATCAAAGAAATACGAATTCAATAGAAACCTACAGCTGGTCAAGAATTCCTTGACTTTCATAAGAAACGCCTGAACATTCATTTATAACATAGCTAGATTAACAAAATATGTAAAACACATTTACGTGCCTGTTAGAGAATGCAAACTCTTGAAGAAACCCCCCCGTACTGAGTTCACCATATGTTAGGCGCAGGAGACCCGAACTCTAACCACATTTTCCACTATACCCGTCTATGAAGATCCAGACATTCACTTCCAGAATTCGTCTTCAAGAAGAGGCACTGAGAGAGAGGAGATTATGGGAGAGCCAACAAGATAGAAATGGTAATGAGTGAGGCTAACCGAATGAAATGAGACTCAGAAATGAGTGAGAAAAGTTCGCAATGTAGCAAAAGGCGAATGCAGATGTATCAAGTCTGGGTTCAAGAAGCGAGTGATTGAATATGAAAGAAGAAGCTCGATAAGGTATGTGAGTGGCGATTTTTAAGCTGAGACCGGATGGTTTTTGTTCCCAAAATGAATGACCCTCATTCACCATGGAAGCCGATGGTTATTGCAGGAGTGACGTGTAGAAAACCCTAGGTTTCCCCCTGTTCTGCTCTGACTGATATTTTTAGGTTTTCTGACGTTTTCTGAAGTTTTGTGATTTTTTTGTGTTTTCAATGCAATAATGAATAGTACGGCTTTACCAGAAAATTGAAATAAATTCAATAGAAAATACTAGATCTTCAATGTATATGGAAAATACAAGCTAGATAGAAGGCGTATCATTTATTGACTCAAAAGATCTCAATACAAGATGATCTGATAACATGCAATTGTAAACAATGAATTTTTATCATGAAAAGAACCTGATTTTTCTGGTACGGCTGAAGGTACAAAACAGTACGGCAGAAATAAATATGCTCCTTCTCCTGCTTTCTGATGAATGCAATAAACTCCAGCACTGTAGGCGCCACTGTTGAAGCAATTGAGAGACAAGTATGGAAGGCGTTTTTCTCAAGGTGAGCTAACACGTGTTTCTGTGATGGTACGGCCTGACAGAAGTACGGCCTGTCAGATCTGCAGTTACTTTTGTACGGCCTTCAACAAAATCAACATATAATCCTCTGGAATGATGCGCCAAGATAAGCAAACACTGTCTGGATGCAAATACTGAAGAATCTCAGATGAAAGACGATCTTTGAAAGCTCTGTAGTTTACTCTGAATGAGAAAACCTCTGTAGGCAATAGATCAAGTGATATTGCACACTCTCTGAATTGCTTTCCGTTGGAGATGGCTCGTTCCCCAAGGCAAACGAACATGAAACCCTAAGTCTCAGGCTCAGACCAAAATTGATCAGTTTCAAACTCAATAATCTCATAATGCACAAATCCCAATGCAAAATCCTCAAATACACTGAAAAGTGCGATTCCCTTGAAAATAGGGTTTTAATTAATATTTGTCTTTTAATTTTTTTATTTCTCCATAGTTCTCTGTGAATATTTAAGTATATTTAAATGTTAAACTGGCCCCTTTTTCATGATGGCGCACCCCTCAAGGAATTCACTTAAGTTATAATATTAAATTATAACTTTATATTATAAACGTTAATTAATTAATATTTAATCAGTACGATCAAATATTAATATCTCCCTCGTTTCTAACCCGATGATCGATCCGTCTGATGCTGACGAACTCTGAAGTGATTCCTGATGCCGCCACAGCCATACTGCTAAAAATAGCAGTGGTCCCACACTGCCTGCCAGGAACTGCTAAAAATAGCAATTCTGCAAAACGTCTCCGATCGAGCCAGAACGAAAGACAACTGATCAATCCCTGCTGACTGAAGCTGAGCCAAGCTCCGAAGTGACCCTCTATCCAGTCCATCGGCCTACGAGGGTCGTATGATAGGCCAATCCTATCGTCTGAGAGATGTCACTGAGCAGGGGACATGACATGACGAGCCAAGGCAGAGTAGTCTCGATAAGCAGAGAGAAATGCAGAGGAAAAACGAACCAGAGCAGAGCTGATGCCGTGAGAAGAAGATGAAGAAGTCCAAGAAAAGAAGAGCCTCCAAAATAAAATGCGAATCCCTCCCAGTAACCTTCGTTCCCAGATTTCAAAAGCCCCAGTGCCTTCTTGGCTTCCTTCTCGTCCGTTCAACAAGAGCTCGATGGGAAGATGACGGAAAAAACCACCGCCAACGACTCGACTTTAAATTAATTCATTTTTTATTTAAACCTTAAGTTTAAATTTAGATCGATGGCCTTACAAATTATTTTATATCCAACATTCATTAATTTGATATTAATTTGCCATTGCAAAAATATATTTATATATATCAAGAATTATTCCTCTCTACTCTCAAGAGGATATTATTACTTAATATTTTATTTAAATCTATTATTTTAATTTAATATATAAAAACCTTTTGAAATCTCCTTAAAAGGTGATTAATGATATTTATATATAAATATTTGAAATTGACTTGCATATAACGTTAATTATATTTAATTACTTTTGACCAAGTTACTACTTTGATATATTGTCTTACACTGACTCAAGGTTGATGATAAAATTGATCCATTGTTAACCACGTCCTCTCCCTGATGATATTTCCCTTTCTCTCGTGGCGTCAACAATCCTTCACCCACTGACAAGGATTATGGTTAGATTGTTCTCAAAATAAATTCACTTGCAAAATAAAGAGTTTGTTAACCTTACAATTACGGTAAAAAAAACCAACTATTGCATTCTCAATGTCATAATCACATGAAAGCAGTTATTTGCAACTAACATTGCATTCAAAACACATAACCAAACATATAGTCTCAATGTAAGGGATGTGACAATTTATTATATTATAGTTGATTACAATAATATTTAAATTTGTATTTACATTTTTAATATTTATATTGTTATTTACTTTATTTATTTTATTTGCATTTCAATACTGAGGTTTTTAGTGTTGCTATTTCAGGGGCATGACAATTTGTCAAACTTGCTAAGTCCAAGCAGTTCTTGCTGAGAAATTCACAAGTTTTTCAGCAGAATTGGGTTATGAATCACAGGCAAGCTACTCATCTACCTGAGAACTCATGAGTCTAACAAGTGCTCACCAAGTTTTCGAACCATGGTTTCACTAGTTAGATCTTAGGACACCTTCAGATTTAAATATAATGGAATCTAATACAAAACTTACAATGAAAAGTAATTCCACATAAAAGTTGCCAACAAAGTAACTTGCAAAAATGGGTAGTATCAGAAATACTGTATTAATTATCCTATTTTGATGTATATATCTGGATCAACCTTGTTATATCCACTTTTCTTTCATTCGTCCTAATCAGCATTTACATATGCAGTTTTTTATCCCATCCTATAAATATATATATAAACACAAAACACACACATGTCAATTTGAGAGTAAACTTTAAAAGTGTGTGGAGAAATAAATAGATTGCTTGTTAAATCCCTTTCAGGACAAAGCCTTAAATTAGAGATCAATTTCAAACTTCTACAGAGGTCAATCTATATTTGTAAATAAATGCTGGCTATAGTTGTTCAAAAGGAAGCATGTGCTTTTAGCCCAACAGCGATGACAAGTTAATTTTCAAGTTTATTAAACAGCAGAAAGATGAACTGTTGAACATAATTCTAGAAAGTCAGTAATTTTTTCGTTGAAAAAAGAGAGTTAAAGTAAGTTTGATTTTTGGTAACATTGGTGTTGCCTGTTATTTTCGAAGCTACCATTTAGCCCTTCACAGATTATATCTTCATTTTCTATATTATATTTTTCTGATACATGCTCACAACTTATGCTCCAGTAGGAAAGCTATGTTTTATAGTTATGCTTCACAATTCCTAACTATAAGTAATAGCTGTTACTCTGTATGGTCTTGAGTAGCCTTTGAATCTAGAAAATAGATATGCACCAGTGAGTGAGGGCGTACTCAGACTAAAAAGATTTAAGAGGAGTTCTAAGCACGACGACATTAAATCCTACAAGAATTTAAGCCAAACACATTCAAAACAAATATCAAATTAATCTATTCAGCAATCTTGTGACCCACAAAACAAGATAAGTTGCCAATTTCAAATCTAACGAAAGCCCTCAACTTTTCTATTTGGATAGAACCTAGCAAACTCAAAATTATAATCTTGTAAAAGACGTTCCTTCAATTTTCTGCATTTGTTTCACAAATTTGACAAGCCAAAAAGTAATCTATGGAACAAAATAATACATCACATTTTTGCACGCTCTATGCAACTTATTTGCTTTCACACCCTTAATTAGAAACAGTCACTAATATCATTTCACAAACACTAAATTTCTTACAGTTTGCTTAAGAACAAAGTATCAGTTCTGTACACGTATCAAAAGAAAATAAAAAATCAGTTCTAAAATTGTAAACAAAAAAAATAGTGCTATCTAATTTTTAATTTTTTTAATTGAATAGTATAAAAGAAAATATTGGGGATCATACTGTAATATGCCATCCTTCACTGCTACCCATGCATCTGCAGGAGTCATATTGAGCATCTCATGTATATCTGTCTCTCGCTCGTGTCCTAACACAATACTGTGAAGTTCTGAGCAAGGCACACATCAGATTCTTCCATATGCCGTACCTTAAACTCTGCAGATTTACACCCAATGTTAGTAGTGAAAAGAAATAAAACCAAATTCAAGGTAAAGAAAGAATAATCATATTTTTCTTTATGTGAAAATATATAATGTCTAATTTTACCTTCTTTCCTGATTTCCCAAGTACATAATTTCTCATTCATTGAACCTTGAAAGTAAGTGACACATTCAATGGGTCGAAACCCCAACTTTGCATATAGAGAGAAAGACTTTGTATTTGCTGCAATCTGAAGCAACAATCCATAGATCATAGGACATGATAAGTCAATGTTAGATTATGCTTGCATATCAAACAATATCTCTTGAAAACAATCAGTGCTTTATCATACTGCATGTATTGAACTCTTATTACACACAAATAGAAAATTATGGCAGAATGTTTAACATCTGAACTTAAAGAAGGTCTGATGAATGATTTCAAATTTGTTGTAGAATGCGCATTGTAAACATAACTCATTCCTAAAATTAAGGAAAATAAAATTTCTTCTAAAACATAAGTTTCATTTCCATAAATGAAATAAACATGAATATTCATAATGATTTCATATCAACGATTCAATCTTAAAAGTATCTATCATAATTTCTTTTCCATTTAATAACTAAATCAACTTTTCAAATTTCATAATGCATTAAGCAAAAGAGTTTAGAGTCAAAGATCCTTATCTGGATGCTTTCAATCTTTATATCTTCCAAGACTCGGTTAGTCAACTGTGGAGGGAGAGCATCACCCAAGTGTTGTACCTCCAACCATGGACTTAAGCAGCCCCCCGCACACCTTCCATACTGGAAGTGGCCTTGTCCTTCAACAAAGGGAGTGGTTAGTAACCCTCTAATAAAAGCCATTTGAGCTCCGGTGTTTGTGACCTACCTAACCAATACCATCTATCAACTATGGATGACCTCCAACTATGACAGACAACTTTGATTGCATTAAGTATTTGGACACGGTGAACTGTAATGTCCCTCTTTTAGCCATATGCCCTTCTGTGTCTGATAGCCTATTTCTGGAACCCCGTAGGCCAGTCAAAAGCTGAATTTAGGGTTTCCACTTTCTGAGGAGGTTTTGAGGTCTTGCATGTGAGAGTTTTTGACGCATGTCTAGAGGAGCTTTCTAGGTTTTTGGAGAGCTTCGCAATGAGGTAACATGCATGACAGGATATTGACTTGCATTCTCGGCTGCTTTTTGGAGGCTTGCATGTTGGAGTTTTCCAGTTTGGCTTTTGGATTCCTTTTGGGTTTTCAGAGAGCTTCGCGATGGTGTGACATGCAACTGAATCAAAGAACTTTTCCGGACTTACTATTTTTAGTAAGTTGCGATGGCTGCTCAAAATGTGGAGAAAATGAGTTTGGAACAACTTACTATTTTTAGCAATATGCTATTTTTAGTAAGTACTATTTATGGCAGTGCTATTTTTAGCAGCAGTTCAGTGCAGTGGCTGTTTCTGGCAGGTCAGCTTGAGCAGTGGTCTCCAGCATTTGAGGTGATTATTTTGGCAAGTTTGATATTTGATGAAAAATAATGTTTTAAGTGAAAAATATTTGGCCAAGGCATGGAGGACGATTTGGAAAGATAAGTGATTTTTACAATGTTTATTAATTAAACATTTTGGAGGCTTTATTTGGCAAAAGATAATGTTTTAAGTGAAATATTAACTTAGGCAAAATGAACGCCTAGTTTGAAGGAATATTTGCAAATTATAAAATATTTCACTTAATCATATTTGGACGCCTATTTGAGGAGATATGTTATTTTATAAAGTATTGCACTTTAATACTTTTGGGATGCCACATTATACTTTATTAGCATTTTTGATAAAGTATATTTCATTATTTGGAGAAGAGGCTAAATGAAATTCAAATTGCAAATTATTGAAGATGAATGAATTTGAGATAGGTGCCCTAATTGGAGGGAAAAGAAGATTTGAATTTGGGAGAGAAAAAAGTTATAAATAAGAGTGTTGGGCTCTTCATGGATATCTATTGTTGCTTATCATACTGTTATGTTGCTGAAATGTTTTCAGAGCTTGCTTCGAAGAATGCATACCTCCTAGTTCTTTCTCTTGGTTTCGTGCTTGAAATATAGCACCTAGTTGAGTTTCCAGAGACTGCTTCTCATCCAGACTAGCAGACAGAGCATTAAGGTTGAATATTTTAGAGATTTGTCAGTTTTGCATTTGCTGGTTAGGGTTTTGCTGAAATAGAAATCTGCTCATAAGTCCATGCACGATTTTTTTGTGGTTCTGGGTATTGGCCCTATGCTTTAGTCTACCTTGGGCACCCCTCCTTGCAAGTTTTCAGACTTTTTGGAGGTGTCTCGGATTTTATCTTGCTAGTAGAACATTTATGGAGGTTGTACTTTCTTTGAGGTTGCATTGGAAAGCGTGCATAAATAAATCACTACTATTTGGAGGATTTTCTTGGCTTGGTCTTGGTCGTTCAACTCCTAGCTCTCATTTGCATTCAGTTCCACATCATTCGGAGGTGTTTTGACGAAGTTATGAGCATTTTGGTGATTCTAGGGCTTGCTGGTATGAATTTTCTGATTGCTGCAATTTTATATCAGACCTGATATTTTAGTCCCTTTTGCTATATTTCATATGTTGGATAGCTTGTACTTGTTTGGAGTTCATTTCCTAACATTTTGGAGATCATTGGTTATCTATATCTCATTGTATTTGCAGATTGTTCATCATATTGTAACGTTGAATCAGTAGTACTGATCAGCTCTTTTACTTTCTGCACTTTACATTTTGTATCCCCACTTTAGTGGAAGAGGATGGCTATGCCGCCTAGTTTACTTTCAGTTTAATCACTTTCATTCCCATAGTTGTGGATGAGACTGGCCCTTGCTCAGTCTACATTGTATTTGCTTTCTGTTTCTCCGCCATATGATAGCACCTTTCCCACTTCGGGTTAGGAATGCACACGCTTGGCGTTGAGGTTGTTTTACTTGCATAGCATCATTGTTAATAGAATCTCCGCCATATGGTAGCGCCTTTCCCACCTCGGGTTAGGAGTGCACATGCTTGGCTTTGAGTTTACTTTCCAATACTGCATTATTTACTAGTGATACTCCGCCATATGGTAGCTTCTTACCCAGCTTGGGTCGGAAAGCACATTCTTGGCGTTGAGGCTCTTTCCTTCAGTTGCTGGTTTTGATTTGAGCTAACCCTAACGGGTACTTTGGTGCTGTTGTAATCATCTCAAAGTTTGAAAAAATTGGGTCGGCTCATTACATGAACCGACACGTGCATACAATGACTCATGCACCCACTTCAGCCAAAGTTGTTTTTTGTTCAAAGAACATTCGCTACTTTCTTGGAGCGAAGTCGTACATTCACCCACCCTGCTCGACTTGGAGACTTAACTGACCTAATACTCTACCAATAGAAAACTAGAGGGGCACTATGGACGTAAAGTTTTCATTTTCCCACACCCAATTAGGTGTTCACAACTGGATAACTCCAGAATTCAAAAGCAAATTTGACACTATGGTTGCAAAACTAGCAACCTCAAAATTTAAGGCTTCCACCTTTTTAATCCAACCCATTATTTCATTCAAGACAGTCAGTCTTACATTACTTCCGTAATGGTAAACTCTTAAAAGGTGACTTCAATGTCACCAACCTGATCTATTCTAGGTCATTCCTTAACTAAGCATTTAAGCTTCACGTTCTTATGAACTTATAGTATCTAAACAACTAGGAAACACTTTCCTTAACATTGTACTAACCCAGTAATACAAATATATTTATGAAGGACAGCATGCAATATCTTATTAAATAAGGGGCTCACTGGTGAACAGTTATGGCCAGCTAGAGAGCAACCTGTCAGTTGTGCTCCAACCCCAATAAATTCAACATGCAAGCAGTCTTTATTTTCACTCAAAGAATCCATTCAAAAAACAGTATAACAGGCTCAAGAATAATATTGGGTCTTATCCCTTTTAGTATTCCTTGTTCTAAATACTGTTCACAGATTTTAAAAGAAGAAGAAGAGACTATGCTGCTCAAAGCTTAATTTCAATTTCACAGAAAATACAGCTCTCTACCTTACAAGTTTCATCAAGAGAACTCAGAAAACAAGAGAGCTTTCAGATTTTATTCCATGCAAGGAAAAAGAGACTCAGAAAACAGAACTTGGAAATTAAAACATGCCTGCTTGGGTGCTCAGAAAACGATCAGCTTCAGCCCAGAACACGTATTGCAGCTTCAACAATGGTTTCACTAACCTTTATGCTTATTCTTTCACTCCTAAGAAAACATGCAATCCTTTTTTTGACAGCTGTGCAACCTATATCTCTCTATCTTTTGAAAACTACAATAGTAATAGCAATGGCGAATCAAGCTTTTCTTGTGTGTGTAACCCTTAAACAATTTACAATCCCAGTTTAAATAGAAAAAGGAGAAGAAATAATCACCTTCAAGCCACTACCAACAAACTTAATGAGGTCGGTTCTAAAGCAGTAAATGAAAGCAGTTGAAACCTCCAAAAAGTTCTCACCACTCCCAGCAGTAGTTATGTAATTTAAATGTCTCAGTGCTTCTAGAATCTCTTCCAAGCACGTTGAAAGTTCAATTGCAAATAATCGACCCAATTTGAGATTATTTATACTAAAATCTGTTCACATTTAAGGGCTATTACTTAGGGGATAATAGTTGCCCGTATAGTTCCCAATTTGGATAATATTTACACCAAATATATCCGCCCAGAAATCTGTTATAGATTTTTCTAACAAATTTGACTTTGTCAATAGGAAAAGTGGAGCTGGGCGCCTTTTAATAAAGCTGTAACAGATCCCTATCTTTTAGCATACAGTTTCTGCCTTAGACCAGGCCTGAGTTGCTATTTGCATGGGGCAGATTTATAGCAATTAAATTACCATTTTCAGCATAATATATTACGCCACTTTGGAGACTATTTAATCTCCTAAAAATTAGCATTAGCAACCTTTAATAATTCTTAATAGCTTTTCCAAAAATCAATATCTTAACTTATATTTATATATTTAAATATTTGTTTGCATTAGTTAGCACTAACATACCCACTTACATATACATCTATACTAGCAATATAATTTTTTGTATAGATGTATACATAGGTACATATCCTAGGCTTCTATATGTACAAATATCCAAACATATAATCATAGGTACATATTAATTTTCCTAATTACTCAAAACACACAACTCATATTATCAATTCCATAAACAATAAACAATTCTATCATTATAAATAGTCGTATAATATATAAATGTAAGTACTCGTTTTCTGATGCAAGAGTACACCCAAACCCTAAGACTTCTACAAGGGATTCCTGAAACTCGACTTAATTAAATAACCTTAAAACATGAACAAGGTCCAACTTACACGATTTTGACACCTCAAACCTGTCCTAAGCTCACCCTGACGAGCTCAGATGATTTTTATGAATGGGTTCTTTATCCACTTCCTTCTCCTGGGTGATACTCCCCCTCATCCACTAGAGGCACGATATCCAATCCTGTCATCCACTTGGCAGTCAAAAACATGTAGTTAGTCATTTTCATCAAATTGTATACATCGCATTATCAACATATCATTTCATAACATTTCATTGCATTCAAAATTGCATATTCCATAATTCCATTACATTCACTTTACGAACATCATAGTTCATATTCACATTGCATTCAAAGTTAATGAAAAAGGTAAATAGAAAATAGTAATCTAGGGTTGGGATGTAATAGACAACATTTTCATTGTGAGTGTGATTTCGTTCTAGGAAGTGGAGCAGCAATTTTGGGACCCAACAAAATGGTGTTGTTGCGAAGAGAATCTAAGGGTGGTTTATTACCATTACTAGTGGTAAATAGTTTGCATTTTGTTGTGTGTTGAAGTTGGCAACCTATCAACTTACACCAATAGAATGGCGCCAAAAAAGAAAAGGGTTTTTGGGTTGATAAGACATTGAAGACTCTGTTGATAGCCACGACCCAGAATCAAAATTGTGCCTTGGATGTCCATGGTACTTCAAGGATTTCCTCACTTTTGTGAGGTGGCGATTCTGTTGTCCAAGAAAAAAGATGTTGTTGTTCATTTTCATGAACACATATCAAAGAGACCACAACTAAGGATAAGATACATCATTTTCTTCCAAACTAAAGCATGGTTTCTTTCTTGGTAAAGAAACATTTTTTTTCTCCTCTTTTCTCCCCTGCATAAATAATTGTAACCAACCATGGATACCTAGAATGGATGCATTTACCCTAGGGGTACTTTAGAAAATGTAATGTATAATTCAAACCTAGATGCTATGATAGAGAAAATGTCCAAGAATATTATGAGGATGATTCTCCATGATGTTCATATAGCCCAACACAAACTAAAAATTCACATTCAAACCCACAAGCATCCATACTTGAAAGCAAGTTAAGGATAGATGAGCTAAATGAGCTTGAAAAACAATGTGAAGAAAGAATTAAGCCTCTACAATCAAAGAGATACCATGTTGCTACAGAAAAACAAGTTTCTCTATCCCTTATGGCTCCACTTGATCCCATTTACAAGCAACTTGGCATGTCTTGGGTCGATTACTAAAGACAGACGATGAGATCCTCAATATAAAATTTGATGGCTAGGTTTGATGGGTGTGATCATCTAGAAAGGAAGCACATGTTAAGGTCTTTTCAGATTTCATGGAAAAATATCAGTTTGAAGATGAGGACATGTAGATGAGATTTTTTGTTAGGTCATTAATGGGAAGGGCAAAGAATTGGTATGATGGTTTCCCTAAACATCCCTTTGCCTCTTGGGATCATATTATGGTTGTGTTTGAAGAAGAGTTCACCTTAGACCCTGCTACTCTTGTCAAAGAATTGGAAGACATCAAGTAGCAAGGAGAGTCTAGCATGGAATTGAATCACAAGTTTGTTGTTGCTCTTTCCAACATCCCAAATGATTTCTAACCTAACATGCCTGCATGTATTGACATGTTTCTTGGAGCCTATGATGTTTCTCTAGGTTTTGGTTCAATACAGAAAGAGTTCAAGTTGGTGGGCATGCAGCAAGCATATAGGTGCCTTGATTTCATTGATGGTCTGTGAAAGGATATGATTGCAAAATCATTATCCTCAAGAACAGAAGTTGCTAATGGTTAACAAGTTGTTGTAGGCAACTATTGCATGGAGGTGGCATCAAGTAGAAGCACACTATCAAGTGATGATTGTGTTTGCAAGTGAATAGAGGAAGGTGTCAGTGCATTGTATGACAACAATACAAATGAAAGTAACTGTTTGCACCTACCTTCGACTGGACCAGTCATCCATAGATGATAACAATGAAGAAATCAATGACCTTCAGTTTGAGGAACAAGGAGTGTGACTCTGTTGTTTGGAACAGCAGTGTGGATAGTGAGGAAAATATGTATGCAGGAAAATCATTAAATGAATCAACTCTAGTAGCTGATTATTTTGTGCATGCACGTGTTAACAATGCAAGTGGTGAACAAGAAGTTGTTTGATCTCTTACCTTCCTTTGTCTTTTTTTCTGAGTTTGAAGTTGTTGATCTTTGTTTGCATGAGGACAGCATAGGCACAGCTATACATGAGAATAAGAATACAGAAATAAGTGTTTGTACAACTGATGATTTTCATTGTGATGAGTTTGCACTCAAGGACTGTGAAGTGGGTGATCATATGGATGCATATGAGAACCTCTTTGTTTGGTGTGCAACATGCTGTCTTCCTCATGCAGAGTGCACTTCAAAGGGGTCATATAAGATAGTCGCCACAAAAATCATGGTGGAAGGAGATGGGTGCCAAAGGATTGATTTGGGCAGCACATGTGTAACAGCAAATTGCCGAGATAGGAATGAAATAGCAAGACAATTTGTAGAGTGCAGCTCTTCACACGAAATGTCTCGTGATCTGATTTGTTGTGCTGATAAGTGTGCATCAGCATAGGTGAAGGTGAGGTATGCTGGGTATTTGTTGTCCCAAAGGTAAGCACAATTGAATATGACACTTTTCGTCATGATGAAGATGTACCTTCTCATAGTGTGGATGATAGCATGCCCAAGTTTGAATGTTTCACTTGAGTACGGCATACGTCTTGTAATGGTGTTGAGCAGCAAATCCTCCAAGTTGATGATCAATCGGCTACTCAAGTTTCTTATATGCCTGAGCTTTAAATTTTCCAATTCAAGTTGTTTGAGGATGCATTTCCTTTTGTAGGTCAGCAAGATGATGAGGCATATTTTATATTGCAATGTGAATTGGAAGTGTTTCCTTTTTGCCTTAGTTTACCCATGGAGATCAGCAAGTATGAGAATACAAAAGTCTCTTTTGGTGTTGATCTAAGCTTTCAATTGTTGCCCCCAACTGCTATAGAAATTAATGGTCCAATACAAGGAAGTTTGGTGGCTTATGTCTTGTAGTTGTCGTGCAATGCAAAGATTGGTGGGGAAGCTAGTCTTCACTCTCTCAAATGTAATCATAGGTTTGTGCATGTGAGAAAGGGGTTTCATTTGCTACAGTTGGATGAAGGAAACGACTTCAAGATGAGGGAGTTTGGTTCCTTCAGCAAGATGGTGTTTGACAGAGGCAAATGATTCCATCCTTCCTCTGCAGGGAAGGCCAGCATCATGTTAAAATTTTGTTTCACAGCCATACTTATGTTGTTCATGTCTTGTCATGCTAATTGGCTGTGAATTTTTCTCATGCATATATGCTTATTGTCTGTCGTAAGTCAATCCCGATCTCTTGTTTTATCTAAATTTTGGTCTTCCTAGAGATATTGAATTCTCTCAATGTTTGCACGAGGCACATGTCTGCAACCTAAGCCACTATTGGGACTCAATTGTGTTGTGTTAAATTTTGCTTGAGTCCCTTCCTATTTTAGTCTTTGTTAGCACAATTTTATAACTGATCTGAGATAATTTATGTGGGCTTTGTGCTTGTGTGCCTTTTCCTTTTGTGTTGCCTTTGTCCTTTTTGTTTCAATCAATATTCCAAGTTAGAAATACCAGGAATTGACTAAGTACTTTGTTGTTTCAGCCTTCTATAGAATTTCTAAAACCTCTATCGAATGCTAACAATATTCTCACAACCTTATCAGCACTCAACATTGGTTTTTTAACCCCTTCAAAACGTCTAAGTCCTTTTGTTGTTGTCATTTCCCTAAGGTTTTGAAACCTCTGTCAGGAGCCGATAAGGTTTTCAAAACAAAGGTTTCACAACCTTGTTAGTGCCTGACATGGGTTTCCTAACCTTATCATTTCAATTGTAAAATATGTCAAGCCATTGTGTTTCAATGAGTTGGAAAGGTTCTATAACCTTTTTCAGCTCCTGACAAGGTTTTCACAACCTTGTTGGAGGTTGAAAAACTGTTTATAACTTTTTAAGTTTGGCCAAGTTTAATGTTTATCGGAGTTTGGAGGATGTTTTGAAACCTCTATCGACTTCCAACAAGTTTTTCACAACCTTGTTGAAGCTCGACAAGGTTTTGAAACCTTCTGAAGAGTGAAAGATGGCAACATTACCCCTTGTTGACTCCCGACATGGTTCTCACAACTCTATCAAGGCTCGACATCCTTTTTTGAATTGATTAAATGCTTTGGAGTTGGCATTTTTTATCGGGCCCCATGGTTGCTTTTCTCCTATTGGTGCCTATTGGGCCTCATGCCCTAACAGGGACCTAGAACCTCAAGGTTTTGGTTCCAAGTCCTCACCCACTTCTGCTTCCCGCTCCTATGTTCTTCCCCAAATCTCGAGTAGAACTTGGAACTTGGAATCTAAGGGTTTTGGTTCAAGGTCCCCATCCACTCCCACTCCCCGCTCCTATGTTCTTCCTCAAATCTTGAATCCTCGATGGAACTTGAAACCTGGAACCTAAAGGTTGTGGTTCCAAGTCCTCACCTACTCTCACTTCCCACTACACAGTTTCCTCCCAAGCCTCAAGCCCCAACTAGCACCAAGAACCAAAAGGGGCACTTTTTGAAAATTAGTTTGGGCACGAAAGTTAAGAACCCATTTTTCATTCCTATCTACTGCCATGAATGCAAGTCTCCCACCTACCAAAATTTAATGTTGTTGTTCAATCCAAAGCACTTGTTTTTGACGAAATTGCTTCTAGACCATGGATTTCAAATATCTACAGTACAATGATGAGGGCTTGAAGCCCAACAGGTGTTAAAGCACAATTTGGATCATTTTCTAGAAGAGATTGGTTCTTCTAGTGGTGGCTAGAGACTATGCAAGTGTTGGGTTTGTCTAGGGCTTCAATAATGCCATGTCTAGTTGAAAAAGGGTAAAAAGTTGGGAAGCATGTGAATGATAAAACGATATGGGTATTGTATAGAGTGCCTCCATGTTGTTTCTATCTCTCTAGGGAAATCTTTATTATTATAAGGGTTTCCTCTTGTCACACTTACTGACATGATTGTATTGGGCATTTGAGAATGTGACAGCATTTTAAAATATTACAAGTTTGTAATAATCATTTGTTTGATTCATATGGATTAATGCAGTTTATTTTGGATTACTAAATATTCTCTTTGTGTAATTCTTGTAATTTGATGGAATATATGCCTAGATCGACTCTTCTATGTTCCCTTTGTTGTTTCTTTCTTGTTATCTGTGACTCTATAGCCCAATCGGATAGGCATTGGTCTTTGGTCCACCTTACCAATCTCACATCAAACAAATCATAAGTTTAGTGGTAAGTAATATTTCCTGTGCATCCATGACTGTTGATATAACCAAGGAATTATTCTGAAGAAACATTCAATAGATATATTTTATGTGGGACATGTTTGCACAGACATATCAACTATATAGGGGTTATATCCAACCAGTCTTTATTAACCTAGCGACAATTTTTAGGGTTAAAATTGCAATTGGATTTGGTTGTCACTATGTTTTGGTTGTCCATTTTGTTTGAGTTTAATACCTTTTAAGGTAGACCCCTAAAAAAACCCTCCTAATTATAAGCTGAGCTCAAAGTGTAGGAGAGATAGCCCACCCTCATAGAGTTGACCTTTAACCCTCCATACTTTGTTGATGAGCCGATTTCACTCACATGATGACAACCTTGGCCTTGTGAGTGTGATTTCAATCTAGGAAGTGGAGCAGCAGTTTCAGGACCCAACACCTCTATTGCTGCAAAGTAATCTACTCTACCTTAACTAATCATGGAACAAAAACAGAAAAGTTACAACAGAACAAAGCATTTGAACTAAACTCTACAATTATTCACACCATATGAACTATTATCTCACAATGGATGCAAAATGAAAAATAACATATAACGAGTTGGCAACTAGAAAAATCATCCTTTTATTTCTTCTCTATAGTACCACAAAAATCCCTTTCTTTTTCACAAATAAAAGTCTAACCTAGAAACTCCTATCGAAAACCCAAAAAAAAATTGACAAACTACAAAAGGGAAATCTCCCTAAAATAAGACCACAACAACTACCACTAAAGGCAATTACAAACAAAAAAGTCAACACAACTAAACAAAAAGAAACTAACAAAAGAGTGGGGAACCCATCATAGAAGGGTGATTATATCATCCTACCCATCTTTTAAAAAATATGAGCCTCTTGATTCAAAAGAACTCAATTTTGTAAACTACATCTCGAATTTCATTACTACTAATACAAGGGTGCAAGCCTTCCAATAGTGTTGTATTCAAAGTACTCTCTTGGTATTCCTTGACACAATCTAAGCCACCACTAAAACTTTCAACCAATGCTCTTCCAACATCAAGAGTCTAGTACTAATTCCACCATTCAATTGGGAAGGCAAAGATGACAAATTTTTCACTATTGCTATCACCAATAAACTTGAAACTCTACCCCTTGTCCCAATCATGCTTTGTATCGCTACTCTCTAATTAAGTTAGGTCATCACCTTTCACCAAACTCTTGATAACATTCTTGGAGAATTTTCTATGGTTGTGCTCATAGTCCACAATTCACTATCCCTCTCAATCCAATGAGAACTACTTGTAATATCTTCCAATGTTTCCTTTAAATGAAGATCATAATCAACTAAAACTTCAAAATCTATCTCTTAAGGTGTATTGTTAACCTTATCAATTGAGTATTGCTTCAACTCCACTTCATTTTCATCAATTCTCTATTGTACTACACTCTTCAAGTCATTTGCAGTTTTGGTTCCAAAACATGCTTCTAACTTACTTCATGGCTTATCTAGAATGAGGTTTTTCCCTTCGAGCTCCAATCGGGCTTCGACGAGAGGAGATAAAACTATCATTTCAAATGCTCCTTCCTCTTTCCATGGTTTTAAGAGATGTCTCCTTCCTTCATGTTGTATCTCATGGTGTTCTCCTAGCCATACTGGATTACTTTCCAATCATCTTGCCAAGGTCTTCCCAATAGCAAATGACACACATCCATTGGCACCACATCACAACAATTCATCCACATAAGGAGCAGTTTTAAAGCAACAAAACAAGATTTATCTAAAAGTACACTATGATCCTTCTTTAGCCATGCAATATTGTAAGGGTTAGATTTTGGAATGCAAGAAAGCTACAATTTGTTAGCCATTTTTGTATTCACTAGATTGCCAATAGATCCAACATATAAGATCACTTTTCAAACTTTGTCCTTACATTAGTATTTTATTTGAAAGACACTATCCCTCATCCAATCAACTTCCAAGGCCTCTTTGTTCCCAAATATCAAGTTTCTTCGAAACATCAAGTTCGATCCCATCTCTACTTCAACTTCCTATCAAAGGTTCTTCCTCTTCTTAGGCTACCATCACCCTTTTCGAATTTTGAGGGATGTCTATAGCCTTATGGGCTTCATTACAAATAAAACATCTCAAGGGATTCCATTCTCTAGAAGATTTTCATCTTCATCCTCCAACTTCGTAGCTTTCCTTTCCTATGAAGTCAGACTTCACATTCTTTCCTTCTTTAGGTTCTTCACTCATGGCAAGTTCTAAGAAAACTTCTTTCCTTCTATTATGTCTACTATCACCCCTTTACTCACCGTCTTGCTCTTGTAGCTCAATTTCTCCTCTGCCTTTAAGGCTTATTCATGACTTGTCCACAATAGATGCCTTCACCAAGACGAGCTCATCTTGAAGTTGAAACTTTAATCCATTCATATACCGAGTTGTCGTTTTCCCTTCGTTATCCCATATATCCTTCCAAATTTGAAGCCTCATAAATTACTCAAAATAGGTGTACGTCAACTGATCCCTTTGTTTCAAGTTTTATCGAAGTTTCAAAATTTTCTATCCTATCATGCCTTTCATCCTTCCTCTGCCCACCATTGGATTTGTCAAACTTTTAGACTTGTAATTCTCAGCATTCCCATTGCTCAACCCTTGACACCCCAACCTGTAGTATGAGTCTTGTGGTATGGCCAACCGCCAGTCCTCAATATTTTCATCTTTGTTTCCATTCTCTTCCTAACTTCCCAGCATGTGTCATAATGTCTTCAATAGTCTGTTTTTGGTGCCATAACTTTCAAAGTAGAATCTTTACCACCCATAATCACTGTTCAAATTTGAAGTTATAGGTGTGCTTGGTGGCTGACCTATTTTGTTTGTGAAGGATAGAAACGAGTGAATGTGTTCATTCAAGGATCATCATCTACACTTTACACACATCCTTTTTTGGAAATTGTTTTGAGCACTATGTTCGACCAAGGAGATCATAGGATGAAAACCCTATTAATTTTGAAGGGCAATCTCATTCATAGTTCCCATATGAGTTTCATTAGTCACAGATTTCTGGTGCATTGTATTGGTCTAATCTGCTGTTGATATTGGTATGATTATAAGAGTTCATTGTTGTTGTAGTTATTGATATTGTCAATCCATTTGAATGTAATACAATCATTGTTGTAATAAAAAAGAGATCAAGAATTACATGTGCTATTTGTTGTTTACTTGTAATAAGAAGATCGGATGTTATTCATGTCATTTGTTGTTTGAAATGTGATGTTAATGCTAACATGTAAACTAGTAAATTACATCTGATTTATTAGAGATCTGATTTGAATATTGGAATCTGAATATTGTTGTTCCAAACATAGATGGCAGACTTGGCGAGTACTCACCAAATCTTTGGCCTAGCGAGTAACTCACCACGTTTTTATGTCAATTTTTTGGTGATTACTCGTCGATTTTTTTATGTTTTTTCAAAAAACTTGATGAGACCATGCCATTAACTTGTAGGATGTAGCAAGGACATAGGACTTCCTAGGATGCACAAAATATGCTCAAAATCCGCACTTTTTTTCCTTATAAAAGTCAACACACCCTTCTCACTTCCTTTTTATGGAAAGTTATTTCGAGAGTTGCTAATTTTTTGGTGAGTTTTTCTAAAAAACTTGACGAGTTTGTGCCATTAACTTGTGGGACATGGTATAGACACGAGGCATGGCATGGACGCGGGATGTGCCTAAGATGCACAAAACACTCAAAATCCATACTTTTTAGTTTTTTACTTATAAAATCTAACACACCCCTCTCACTTTCTCACACAACATTCTTGCATACATTTGAGCCAATTACAAGGATTTTTAGGCAAATTTGAAGGGCATATTCGAAGAATTTCAAGGGTAGGTTAGTATTTTTTTCCAAGCATTTAAATTCATTTTAGCTACTAAATCTAGCATGTAGATTCTAATCAATTCATTATTTCACAGTATTTACTAGTATTTATGATTTTACTTCAAAAAAGTTGGATTTATGAGCATTTTTTTGTTCATTTATATTTGATTTTTTGAATGAAATTGCTATTATTTTCTATAAATGAATTACTTTGCTGATTTATACTAATTTATGCTAAATTTAATTTAGATAATAATTTATGTTGAATTTATGCTCTTTTTTTTTGTATTTAAAAATTAAATGTGTTATACTTTATACTTGTAGGTTGGATACAATGGCAAATAAAGAACTCTTGGCCTCTAGATCAAACTCCCACTCCGCACTAGGCTCAAGATCAACCCAATTGATCCCAATTACTAGAACTTGTCCCTCTAAAGCCAAAGACCTTGCTTGAAAATATGTCATACAAAGGCCGACCCCTAGAATAGTCGTTTGCATAAGATGCTAGAACCTATATCATAGAGGCATCAATTGCCTCAAATACCATCTTGTAGGTATTAGTCATCATGATGCCAATCCCTATGTCAAGACCACAGAAGAGATAAAACGAGAGATAAATTCACACCTTACACTGATGGAAGAGATAAAGGAATATTGGGTTCCATTCGTGGTCCATGCATATGAAGCACATTAGCATCCACCTCATCTAGTTTGGTAGAGTGACTACACAAACACCACATAGCCTTTTTGTACCTACAAACATACCTAGAGCACAACCATCATTGGAAGGTATAGCATGGAACAAGGAGGTGCACCAAGAAGCAAATAAGACATGTTAGTTTTTGTTGTTTCAACAACCTTCCCTTCAATGTGGCAAACAGCCCATATTGGGAGAATTTGGCAACTACATTAACTGTTGTAGGAAAAGGCTACAAGGCACCCTCTCAAAAAGACTTATGTGGGAAGTTGCTAGTGGATGCAATCGAATATGCAAATTTAGTAGTGGAAGAACAAAAGAAGCAATGGTGAAAGTATGGCTACACTATTCTTTCAAATGGGTGGATGGATGGAAAGAACCACAACCTTATCAACTTTTTGGTAGCTTCAAATGTTTAGGTAATTTTTTTGAAGTCAGTTAATACCTCTAACAAAGTAAAAAAAATGCAAAAACTTTGGGTCTAATGTTGGAGGAAGTTGTCTTAGAGGTGCACATAGAGAATGTAGTGCAAATTATAATTGACAATGCAGCAATGTATGTGGTAATTAGGAGATTGCTCCAAGAGAGGCATTTGTCTTTCTTTTGGATCCCTTGCACAACACATTGCCTTGACCTTTCTTTGGAGGACATTAATAAAATTGGTTGGATGAGACCAGTTGTAGAAGATGCAAGAAACATAACAAAATTTATTTATATCCTTGGGTTCTTAATTTGATGAGAGATCACAACAAAGGAAAAGTGTTGGTGAGATCCGGTGTCACAAGGTTTGCAATGATCTTCCTAACATTGCAAAGCATTAATGGTTTGTTGACGTCATTCTTTGAAACAAATATTTATGAATCAAGCATTGCTAGACTCATCATAAACAAAGAAGCCTAAAGGAGAGAAGATCACAAGGATAGCCTTTGATAATCTCTTTGCACGGAGAGCTACAAAAATCATCAAGTTTTTGACTTCTTTGAAACAAATATTTGTGAGTCAAGCATTGCTAGACTCATCATATACAAAGAAGCCTAAAGGAGAGAAGATCACAAGGAAATCCTTTGATAATCTCTTTGCACAGAGAGCTACAAAAATCGTCAAGGTAACCTCAAAACCATAATTTAAAATTCAATTTGAATTTTTTATTTTTAAACTTTAAAAGTATTTAATTTCATTATAAACGTGTAACTTTAATTTGTTTGTATTTGTAGGTGTCGAGGCCTTTGGTTAGAATTCTTTGCATGGTAGATGGGGATCAAAACCCAATGGGTTACATTTATGAGGCCATGGAAAGGGCCAAAGAGTCTATCTAAAACTATTACAAGGGGAACAAACTTAAATTTGATCGTATTTGGCAGACCATTGATAGGAGGTGGAACAATCAACTCCACCAACCTATTTATATAGCGGGGTACTTCCTTAGCCCCAATTTTTTCTATTCGGATAGCTTTGCAAATTCTAATGGAGAGACTATGGAGGGCCTCACAACATGTATTGAGAAGATGACACTTAAGGTTGAGGTGAGAGACCTTATTGTTTAGGAATTGCAAAATTACAAGACTCATAAGGGGAAGCTCTCTTCTTTGGTACTAGCTAGCAAAGGAAGAACCACTCAATCACTAGGTAACAAGCATTGGAGGCTTTACATGCATCTTGTAGGTTTCAAATTTCAAATTTACAAATATTGATAAAATATGGTTTGCTTACTAACTCTTAAATATCTTATTTTGTAGGTTCTTGGTGGAGAGATTGGGGTGCAAATACCCCAAATATTCGAATATTAGCCCTCCACATTTTGTGTGAACCTTGTAGTGCTTCTTGTTGTGAGTGCAACTGGTATTTGTTTAAGCCATTCACACAAAAAAGTGAGATAAATTAACTCAAAATGATTCAATGACATTGTCTTTGTAAAATACAAACTTCAGCTTCACACAAGAAAGGTAGAGGGAAATTCAAAGGAAGTCATTCATTTGGGTGGCATTGATCCTTATAGTGATTGGACAGAGTAGGATGAGGAGACCCCATTGTTTACTATAGATAAGATACTTGATTTTGAGAGGCATGCAATGGAGGATGTGACTGCAGCAGAAGGAGCTATGGATGTCAATGGATGACATTGATGAAGCGAAGGAGTCATTGCCATCCAACAGCAAGATTGAGGTCAAGCCAGAGCCACAAACACAGCCTTCTATGTTGAATGAGGAGCCACAACAAAGTGCAAGGATTAGAACCTCTACCCAAGTTTTCACTAGGTTAGGGAAGAGGAAGAGGAAGAGGAAGAGGAAGAGGAAGAGGAAGATGTAAAATGTTGTAACATGCAATTATGAATTATGATGATGATTTTCAAAGACAATCATCATAAATCCATAATAGTTGCCAACTAACTATTGTATCAAGATTCAACATGATGATGTGATTTTGTATTCAACTTGTATTCAAATGAGTCAAATTTAATAGAAAACACTTTTATAATTTATGGACTCATTAGATATATTTTGTTATTGAATTTTGCAAAAAAAAAGTTTTTAAAGAAATGTAAGAAATTTTTGAAGTTGTCAAGTTTTTTCCGAGTCACAAATTTTGAATCTACTAGGTTTTTGCCAAGTCAGAGTTTTCCAACCATGGTTCCAAATATTAAGTGGTTGTAAAAGGATAAGAATCGAATCAGCACAAGTACTTTGGCTCAAAACATTACAATATCCTTTGTCTTGAGCTTCCAAAGTTTAAAATGTGTGCCTAAGAATTTCCCTATTTCTATTCTAGATGTGCTTGCCTTATCCTCCTTTAATAAGATTAAACACTAATGCACAAGCTCCCACTCAAACAAAGATTAGTACAAAAAGCTACCAAACACTTAGAATCCAAAGTGATCAAGCTCTAATATCAAATAAAAGGAAGCAAAGTATGTGAAAACACTTCCTAAAATAATCTTAGATGAGAAAAGTGTGCAAATTTTAGATCTTTACAATTACAGAAAAAATAAACTCATTTAAAACATAAACAATATTTGACCACAACACAAGTGTGCATGGGAAAAAACCTTTCGGAAGAGAATCCCCACACTCCAAAGAAACCCAATATATTATTCAGTAATCTAAACACAATTACAATACACTTATAGAGAAAGCCCTTACAAAAGTATCACCAACCATAGATCTCGAGTAATTATGGCAGCATAACATTACCTACAAACTTACTATCTAATACCTTTATTTCAAGCATCCTATAAATAAAAGATGTTGTACACAAAATCATTAAATGGTAATTACGAAACCATGAGCTAAAAACATCCAAAAAATGGGCACCCAAATAGCTAGTTAGAAAACCAACACCCAAATCCCAAGATGAGTTCACATATTAAAAATAGCATATTCCTTCCACCTATCATAAGTGCATCATAATCAGCTCACCAACTCCAACATTTGATTTTGGCTTCATTATTTCCATTCAAAGATGCCTTATAACATGTTGTTATATGTATCATAGGTTGGTCAACAAATATAACTTCGCTTACAACTCTTGTTTGTGTCTTAGATGTTTTTACATTTTCAATGTGAAAGGCCCAACATCCAAAGGCCATAACTTTTGTTTGGAGAGACCATTGAGGCCTCTTTTTTATTAATTGTAAAACTTAAAAATATCTACACAACAATCATCCCTAAAAGCAATGCCAAACAACCCAAAAATTTTATTTTGTTTAAAAACAAAGTATATGTAATGTCCCCTTTTTCGGCATGATCATGTTTGATGGTGGTTAGCCTATTACTTAGACTCTCGTAGGCTAACAGGTTGTGTTTAGAGGGTCAATGACATTATCTGGAGGAGTTTTGTCGTTCTCAGTTCAGAGTTCAGTGATTGGCTCACTGCAGGTCTTGGCAGTTCAGGAGTTGACAGCTTCTGACGGCACAAAATTCTATGGAGATTTGAGGAAGTTATGCTTATTTAAGTGATTTAAGTTATTAATTAACTTATTATTTTATTATAAAGTCAAATTGACTTTATCCCTTTTATATCACTTAAATATTCATAAAAAGGGTGATTTAAAATTAAATCACTTAATCATTTAAGTGGGCGCCAAATATTAAGTTCATAACTATTGAAAAGGACTTAATGATATTTTAAAAGATTTAAATGAAGGAAAGTGCATCCTTTTCTTGAAATGCATGCCTTTGATTATTTCAACTTTGCCTTGGGTTTTCTTCTGTGCTTTTACCTGTGATCAGGGTTTTGAGCAATCTTCCATTGGAGAACGATATCTCTTCAATGTTGAGCATTTTTGAGACTGTGAGAGACCAGTCGAATTAGTGCAATTGTGAGAGCTTCATACAGAGGTTCTACTGTGCTTCATCAGAGTTTTGTTGGGTTTCCTTATCAGAGGCAGGAGGGTTTGTAGAGATGGCGACCTTCTTTCAGCTGGCAGATGCTATACTTCATAGTTGTACCTTCTGAGTTGTGGTTTTGAGCTTATTGCTTGAAGTGCGTGGCTCTCTGTGCAAGGGCGTTTGGGCTTCCTAGGGGAAACGCCTTTCTTTTTGAGGGTCTCTCTTCACCTTCTTTGGCGTCCGGCATATATCTTTCATTTGCCTCAGTTTCTAGGCTGGACATCTCTTTCTGGAGCTTCTTACACTCGATTTTGTCAGATTTCACCATCTTGGCTGGCAAACTGGACTTCTTTTCTTAAATAAATAATCTGGAAGCTTTCGGGTATGTTTATGAGTTGTAAATCCATTGTTGAGCTTATTTATTACTTTCTGAAATTTCATTTAGCCAGAAATAGCTCAGATTTACATTTTATGAGCTTTTATATGATGCGCCCCTTCTCTTCTGTCTACAAACTTCCTCTTAAAAAACTAAACAAACACATTAAGACTTGAGAAAATACTAGGGTTTGAGTTGAGAGCCAGCAGGGCTCATTACAGTGGTATCAGAGCGGTTTCCTGCCATCTGTTGGGTAGATTGGACATTTGAATCAGTTAGTTAATCATGTTTACTTCAAGTACCCAGAAGCAGTGGGACAAGAATATGGAGAAGCTTAAACAAAGTTTGAAAAGGTTGGATGAAAATCAGAAAAGGATGAATGAATTTTTTTCACACCTTGCAAACATAGACAAAGCAGCACGGTATATGGCATCCATCTTCATATCTACATCACAAAACAAAAGTGAGAAACATGAGGCCTCTACAGGTGAAGTATCCAGAAATCTTTACAATGAATTTTCGGCAGCTAGTGACCAGCATACAGCTGATCCGATGGAGAACAAAAAACAGACCTACATTGAGGAAGATGTTGGGCACGGAACACTTCATGATGACAACAAGACTGGAGAAGAGCAAGTGATGTTTGAAGACAAACCAATTGTATTAGAGCAGCCACATGAAGATAAGTTTTCTTGTGATGCTTCATCAGTAGAAATGTATGAAGATATGGCTTCTACAACTTCTTTTGAGACATCCTATGAGGTACATAGCAGCAGTACCTTAGATGCTGATGACAACACACATGATGCTGCTGATTATGAGGTGAGTGATGCACATTCAACTTCATGCTATAGTTCAGATTTGGATGGAGAATAGGATGTGATTCAAGAGGGATTTTCCTCTCCACAGTACTATCAGGGGTCAGAGTTACACAGTTTTGATCAGCGTGGTGTTATTGTTCAGTTTGTGAACAACCTTTTGTTTGCGGTGGACACTACTATGACTTATGATAATCCGCTATTTGTGTTGGGAGTTGATCACACAGTGGACCCTAACCGTGAGATGTGCAAAGACAGTGATATTTCGAGTCCTTACAGTGTACCAAGATTTCAGACACAACTCACGGAGGAGTTTACAGGTGTGTACACGGTGTTGAGCGCATGCAACTTCACCTTTGATCCGTGTGTACATGAGTTATACCAGGTGCACAGTCTTGATATGCACGTGTTGGACATGTTGGATGATAGCATATCTCGTGCAGAGGTTGGAAGCAAGTATTACTTGCAGTTTGACTTGCTTCCTCATGAGTATTTCGCTCCTATGGCAGACAACACTGAGATTGACAGGGTACAGCATGATGATCCAGCTGATCAATTTGGGAGTTACAGGAGACAGTTGATGAGAGTAGGGACATTCCACGGCACTATCCTTGGGATCCTGGCGGAGTGGTTGATTCTTTGTTGTTGAGATTGCTTGCGGACAAGCAATTTCAGGGAGGGCGGACTGTAATGTCCCCTTTTTCGGCATGATCATGTTTGATGGTGGTTAGCCTATTACTCAAACTCTCGTAAGCTAACAGGTTGTGTTTAGAGGGTCAATGACATTATCTGGAGGAGTTTTGTCATTCTCAGTTCAGAGTTCAGTGATTGGCTCACTGCAGACCTTGGCAGTTCAGGAGTTGACAGCTTCTGACGGCACAAAATTCTATGGAGATTTGAGGAAGTTATGCTTATTTAAGTGATTTAAGTTATTAATTAACTTATTATTTTATTATAAAGTCAAATTGACTTTATCCTTTTTATATCACTTAAATATTCATAAAAAGGGTGATTTAAAATTAAATCACTTAATCATTTAAGTGGGCGCCAAATATTAAGTTCATAACCATTGAAAAGGACTTAATGATATTTTAAAAGATTTAAATGAAGGAAAGTGCATCCTTTTCTTGAAATGCGTGCCTTTTGGTATATAAGGCATTTTGGGCAATGAGAACATCATTCTTGATTATTTCAACTTTGCCTTGGGTTTTCTTCTGTGCTTTTACCTTGATCAGGGTTTTGAGCAATCTTCCATTGGAGAACGATATCTCTTCAATGTTGAACATTTTTGAGACTGTGAGAGACCAGTCGAATTAGTGCAATTGTGAAAGCTTCATACAAAGGTTCTACCGTGCTTCATCAGAGTTTTGTTGGGTTTCCTTATCAGAGGCGGGAGGGTTTATAGAGATAGCGACCTTCTTTCAGCTGGCAGATGCTATACTTCATAGCTGTACCTTCTGAGTTGTGGTTTTGAGCTTATTGCTTGAAGTGCGTGGCTCTCTGTGCAAGGGCATTTGGGATTCCTAGGGGAAACGCCTTTCTTTTTGAGGGTTTCTCTTCACCTTCTTTGGCGTCTAGCATATATCTTTCATTTGCCTCAGTTTCTAGGCTGGACATCTCTTTTTGGAGCTTCTTACACTCGATTTTGTCAGATTTCACCATCTTGGCTGGCAAACTGGACTTCTTTTCTTAAATAAATAATCTGGAAGCTTTCGGGTATGTTTATGAGTTGTAAATCCATTGTTGAGCTTATTTATTACTTTCTGTAATTTCATTTAGCCAGAAATAGCTCAGATTTACATTTTATGAGCTTTTATATGATGCGCCCCTTCTCTTCTATCTACAAACTTTCTCTTAAAAAACTAAACAAACACATTAAGACTTAAGAAAATACTGGGGTTTGAGTTGAGAGCCAGCAGGGCTCATCACAGTATAGACCACAAATTATTTTTTTTGTTTTGTAGTTTGAAAACAACATTTTTTATATACTTAACATTAAGAGCAAAGTTGAAACACATTTCCTAACAGCAATCCTAAGACTATGTACCTCAATTTTAATATTTTAATAGTTGGTTATTATTTCGTGCGACTCCAAGAATCATGAAAAGGGTACTTGGATGTTCCGAATGAGAAACATTTTTGTAATAAAATATTTTTTTAAGGCACTTGAAACATTCTTTGCAAGGTGGCATTGATTGGGAAAGTTTAATTTGACCTATGATAACCTCATTGGACATTTGACATAAAAAGGAAGGGAATCTAGTTAATTATGGTGTTGGAAATGGTGTAAGAAGCATCTATGACATTGTAAGATGTGTAAGAAAGCATCTTTGACAATTTGCAAGAACTTGGTAGCCTTTTTTGAACTTGGGAAATTATTATTTTGTCTTTTAATGGGTTTTATTTGTCCTTTAGTGAAGTTGGATGCCCAAGTTCATGAGAAGAGTCTTGAAGTTTCTATAAAGATGATTGTAACTTCCACACACGTCATGAGGTATTTTTGCATGTACACTAGATTTGACTTGTGGTTTGAGTCCATTGTAATGGAAACCATTTATGGTTTCTTGTATTATTTTTCGCTACAAATTAGAGCCTTGGTGTAACAGTTTATAAGCATAAGAATAAAAGAAGTTGCTAGCTCACAAGTGTTAGATTGATGAGAGAAGTGTGTTGAATATTATATTCTTATTTGTGAATATTAATACAAACTTGGTGCTCTTTTTGTTGGAGTTTTTTTCTCAAAAGGGTTTCTCCATGTAAATCCAATGTTATGGTATATTTCTATAGTTTGTTGATTGTATGTGTTTTTCATTTCCATTCACACATTTGGCTTAATGCATGTTCACTAAAATCTCTACAAAGTTTATTTTATTGCTGCAATAGTTTCACCCTATTTCTCAACACTCGTAATGGTATCATGTTAGTGCTCACAAAGAGCTTGTATTGGTCTCATGTTAGTGCTCATAGAGCAAAACATTTGTAAATGAATTGTTATATATAATGTGTTATTGGATCCGTCAGCTAAACCGACAAATCTCAATCCAGTTTGTAGTGGATGCAGGATCCGGTTCGAGTGCTATAAGGGTTTGTCTTACACTTATATTATAATATTTACATATTATATATTTATATATTATATTATTGTATATTTATATATTATATTATTGTATATTTATATATTATAAATATATTACACATTATTATAAATTATAATACATAGATATATAATGTAATATATTACATTATATATTTATGTATTATAATTTATAATAATGTATAATATATTTATATATTATAATATAATAATAGAATATATACTATTTATATATATTGATTGATATATTACATTATATATTTATATATTATATTATTTATATATATTATATAAATATTTTTTAAATTAATAATAAATATATATATATACAAATTCAATTGATCAAATAAAGACACCCCTTACTTTCTTCTAAGGTGTAAATCATTGGATAAATTTTTTTGGTGCCTCGTGAGCTTTGTAAATAGAATAGTAGCTTCAAGCACACAAGCTTAAACCATTCCTCATCTAAATAATTAATTAGTTATGAATGGTAACTCATGGAAAAGTTGTCAAAGGCATTCTCGTGTTGGTTCTCCTAAAATCTTCGTATTGCCCTTTCGAGCTCTTTCAAATAGACATGGGGATAATGCAAAGGAGGACTCAAACTTATGTCAAAATCTTATAAGCAGTTTACCTATATTTATTACCTGAGGTCACCTGCATTGCAAGCACCTAGAAGAAAGGGTCAAACTTACAAGAATGCATGTGTAAACCATGTAAACATATTAGGGATACAATCGCACCTCATGTTCTCTTTGGGCTTTGCGATGATGATAACCAGGGTTCAAGCCCCACTGTGTATGCTCTAAGTGGCTGCCATGCGAATGCAAGCCGCACCTGAAATTTCTCTGTGGCTTGTGAGGATAAAAGTGTTCTCTAGGTGATGGTGCAATTGATTTGGTACATTCCAGTGACGATGGCTTCTAAGCCAAGAGATGCTCTAAAGACGGTGGATCTAAGCTTGATGGTGGGCGAGTCACTTGAGAGTTGGCTTAGACGTTTCCGAGATGTTATAAGCTTGATTGTGCATTAATTGCAGTGCATTCCAGTGACGATCATTGGGTTTTATAATTTACAGTTGAAAAAAATGAAGAAGTATCCAATATCAGAATGTAATTAGGAAAATCTTAAAAACACTCATAAACCTAACTTGGTCAAGTCCTGCAAACGTAATTGAAACAGGGTGATAGGAGAGCAACGACATATTACCTGAAGAAGACTGATGGATTTAGCATTTGTAGCCTTTGCCCTCTCTATCAAGGCACTCATAATTGCCTTCCCTACTCCCTTGTTGCTATGGGCAGGATCAACAAACACAGGCCCAGTTTGTTGAAGGCTCTCTCCTACAAAATGATAAACTGAAATACTTCAATGTGCTATAAAACACAATCATAATGCATCTCATATGTAAACAAAAATTGAAAAATCTCAAATAAAAAATAACTCAAGGAGCAAAGTTTTAAAGGCTGACCTGTAAAGTGGAGGAAAGCGGCTCCAATTGGTCGGCCTGAGGCTTTATCCAAGGCAGTAATTCCACAGCTTTTTGGGGACTGAAAAATCCGGTGAAGAAATTCTTCAGCAATCTCTACTGTCTCAAAGTCTACGGAAGGAGGGATCCCAACAGAGAGGTTGAATTCTGTGTATGCGTGCTGCATAATGGGTTCCAATGCTTTCACATCCTCCACAGCTGAAGCTCTTACCTCCATTGTTAGTATAACGAATGGACAAAATTGTGAAGCTATATCTCCTTCGCAAAGTCAAAACTGGTGAAATTAATCACTTACATTTGATTTTATCTTTAGGAAAGGAAAACTCCTAGATGGAACTTACATATTTTGTGTTATTGTGGCCTTGGAGCTTGAAGGATGTTCTCTTTCAAATCAGTCTAGCACCAATGTATTAGAACAAGTAAACAAAATGTCATTAAAGGATCCACAAAGTTTAAATAGATTCCTTTTATTTCTGTTAATGAGTATAATTTCAATATTAAAGAACGATGTAACAGCAACAAAATGAAAGATATATGAACCATTGTAATAACAATGAGTGGAAGTGCGACAGGAACGTAGTTGTAGAATTTGAATTTTTGAATGTAGTTGTAGACAAGGATCCTCTATCAAATGTGTGCCACCGAGTTGGGGGCCTCGAGGAGGTTGAGGTGGATCATGGATCACATGAGGAGAACATAGTCTCCAAAAGTTAAGCTTTTCAAATCTAATTCTTCAATGGGGCTTCGGGACTTCTATCAATGGCTCTAAAGTTGGTCCCCTCCGCTCCCGCCTCCGTCCCTCCCAAAGAGTGTCCGAGTGCTAGTTTGCTCTCTTGAAACTATTAAGTGGCTCTTGTAAGACAAAAGGTTTAAGTGGGAATAACCATGTTTCTTTAGTCAAAGGGTAAGAAGGGAGGTGATCTTTGCCTTAGAGTCCATGGATGGAATTTTATCGTATGAAAAAAAATTGGGGTCCTACTTTAGCATTGATGATGTCAGAGCTTGGGTAGGAAGAAGATAGACGTTAAAAGGTGTAGCATCGTAAATTGTCACCTTTGACAATTTCAGACTATGTTTTGCTCCCCTTGAATAATTAAACTTAATTAAGCACATAATTTTTTTAATTATACATTCTATAGCCTATTTTTACCATTTTTCAAAAAATGACAAGCATTGAACAAATGCATTAATTTAATGTTTTGCCCTTGACACCCTAAGTCTTGGAAAATAGGGCCAGGATTGGGATCCCAGTCCCCAATTTTGTCGGGATCCAAATTTGCATATGTCTGTGTCAACATTTTAACATTCAAAATTCAAATTGCAAACATCGGCTATTGGGATTTCATTTTTGGGAAATTAGAAATACCTAGTTATTGCATCATTTAAAATCTAACAAGCAATGAGGAGAATTTATGAGCAATTATTATTGTCAAGAGTAGCATTTCAGAGCTTTATTGCAGCAATTCAAGATCCACACATCATGTTAAATCCTATGTGAGTTTGTGCATGTTTAAGCTATCATTGTTTGTGAAGGCCAACCCTTATTATAGGTCTCTAAGAAATTCAAGCAAATTAAGCAATCAAGCAAGAAAGATCCAATACCTTGAAGTGTGTGCATGAGTTCAGTCCCTCAAGAAAGCCATTGAAGGATGTTGAGTTGCAGAACTTTGTGATTTCATCATTCCTTCCGATCATTTATCCATTTATCATTAACATTGACATTGCGTTCGTGGAAACACTAACACAGGGTTTGACTAAGGCAAGCCCCTAAATGGCACAACATTTCTTCTCTTTATGAATGTGTAGATTTTAGGTTTAGAGAGGATTGAAAAGAGTTTGAAAATCATTTATCTATTGTTGCATACAAAACCCTACATCTTTTCAACTCACGAAAACTCATTTACAGAATTATTTGATAGTGTTCTAACAAGTTTGCAAGCAAAAACAGGGATCTCAGATCTAGCACTAGAGGACTAGAAAAGCAGAGGACACCCCTACAAGGACTCAGACGCCCTTGGGCGACTTTGTCCTCTTATATAGACCAGCATCAAACTTTAAAGACAAGTACACATTACTCTGCCCTTCTCAGATCTACTAGCAATTCTCTATCTTGCTCGATTAATTGTCAATAGCTTACTTTTTTTGTATTAGGTCACATAGTCTAATTAGGTTAATCAAGTTAAATCAATTCCAATTCATTCCAAGACCCTAAAAGATGCAAATACAAGTTTGATTGGCTCACATTCATGGTTGAAAGTCAATCTGAACACCTTGTTAATCTCCATCTTAATGAAACATTAGAAAAAGAACACACCACACAAACCCCCCAAAATTTGAATCCTAGGTTTTACACATTAGACCTAGGGTTCTCTTTTTCTTTGTTTCATTTTGGTGTACCTAACGTGTTAACATTATATACCTTCTAAAATTCACCCTACATTTAGGATTTGCATTGCATTGTTTTGCATTTCCCATTTAGGATTTTGTTTTTGCATCATAAAAACATAAAAATTCAAAAAAAAACATATCATATTGCATCATAGGTTGCATTAGATTCATTTTAGTGATTTAAATCATATCTACATTGAAAATTGCATTCATAATTGTCATTTGCATTCTTACACATTTGCATTTAAGTCTCATTGTTTTGAATTGAGCAAATTTTGAAGAAATTGTGACTTTCAAAACTGTTTGCACACAAAAATAGAACAACTTAGACAATCTAATAAACATTCAATTTTCAGACACCCTAACAAGGACACAGACACCTTTGGGCACCTCTATCCTTCTCCACTTGAATCAGCCAACTTTTGCACACATCTTTATCTTTATGTTTTCAATCTATGTCTGCTTATAGATCTTTGTTTTGGAATTCCTAATTGCATTCATTTAGGCTTCTTTCATATAGCTCAAAATGCAGAAAAAGTGAAAAAATTACATTGTTTTGTTTCAAAATTGCATCAAAATCATCATTTTTTAGACTTTTTGCATCTTAGAATCAGTCATTTTTTACATTTTAGATTAGAAAAAAATTCATTCATGATTGTCATTTATTATTCATATATTTTTACACACTTGCATTGGCATAAATTGAGCAAATTTTGGAAACACATTTATTGTCAAACTTGTCTGCAACCAAACCCAGGATCCTTGAATAGAATTACATAGTCAAAATTTGAAATTTTGGAAAACCTGCCTAGCACACAGACACCCTTGGGTGCCTTTGTCCTAATTTTGGCTCAACCAACTTTTACACACATATTTCTTGTTGTATTCTTTGTTTTCTTTTGTTGTCTGCATTCTATTTCTAAGTATTTTATTTTGGTTATTTGGCAGTTTAGTGTTCATCTTGGGTACACTTAGTGTTTTGAAACTCACATGAGCTTCACAACATGGTGTTATATTGCCAATATTTTAGTAATACATAGTTGTAAACTTATGGTATCTCGTGTTGTTGTTACATTTGTTGTGGACCCTGATTCTTCCAACTCTTTCATGCACAATGTTGTCAATACTCAACCCATTTTGAACTCTATCCCTTATGCTACCATACCAATGACAACCTTACAATCACCCTTTTTATGAATATTGAGACTATTGTTGCACATGTTCCTGAAGACAAATTGAAACAATTGGACAAAGATCTAGGACTTCAAGACTATGTGAGTACTAAATATCTCATTGGCATAGCAATGCCTATAATAGATAACATGCAAAAATTGATTAGTGATTCTCAAGGATTAGAGGTTTTGTGTAGCCTATCCCATATATTTGATGCTAATGTACCTACAATGGCTAGTTGCACTCAAGCTTTGGGATACACTCAAATTCAAAGAGAAATTGTGTCTCCTCCCTACAACTATAGCCTCTATCCCCACATTTACAAACCCAAATATTAATTCAACGATACAACAAAGCATTGGAATAACTCCTTCACATTAGGACTTTCCACTGGAAATCCTTATGTTTTTGGTTCCTCACATGTGACACCTCAAGTTTCATCCCTCTCATAAATTTACAACATAGTAGTCAACCAAACACATACACAAACCCATCATATTCACCACATTCCCAAAATATGTCAACCAGTGATTTGATTATTAACCAACTTTTGTAAAATATAACCTCACTTCAACAACAAATCTCAACATTGAACCAAAACTAAAACAAACAACCATTGCAATATGTCAAAAGAAGCCCATTGTCACTTGAGATCTTAAAAACACCGATGGCACAAAACATAGAGATACCTTGATTTGACAAGTACAATGGCAAAGGATACCCTAGCAATCATATATCGGCATATGCAGCCTTGTGTAGTGACTTCAATTTTGAAGATAAACTCTTGGCTAAGCTCTTTCCTAGGTCATGTCCTCTTGGCTAAGCTCTTTCCTAGGTCATTGAAAGACATGGCCTTAGAATGGTTTTTTTCATTGCTAAATAACTCAATCCACTCTTTCAATGAACTTATTGATGCCTTCCTCCTACATTTCCAAATCAACATTGGACCTAAAATTACATTAACTGATTTAGTGCAATGCAAACAAAAGAAAAATGAAAATTCACAAACTTTATAGGCCGCTATTAGTTGCTTTATTCACAAATCAATCTTACTCTTCCTAATGTGGATGTTCAAAGAGTGTTCATTGCAAACTTGCAACCTGACATAAGGGACAAAATCTTGTTGATGAAATATCCATCCTTTATACATTTTTATATGGCCCTTCATGACTATCAAAATTTGGTCAATCAATATGAAGAGACTACTACTGGTAAATTTGAATCCATACCTCAAAACAACTATCAACCATTCAAGAAGAAAAACAAGAACTTTATCAAGTTACATACAACCCAAACAACCAACCACATTGAACCTGAAGTTGTTGCCATAAGTTCAACCCCGTACAAATTAAGATCGTGAGATAGACAATTTACCCAATTACCCGATACCCTCCATTCAAGAAGAAAAAAAAGAACTTCATCGACTACTACTGGTAAATTTGAATCCATACCTCAAAACAACTATCAACCATTCAAGAAGCAAAACAAGAACTTTATCAAGTTACATACAACCCAAACAACCAACCACATTGAACCTGAAGTTGTTGCCATAAGTTCAACCCCGTACAAATTAAGATCGTGAGATAGACAATTTACCCAATTACCTGATACCCTCCATTCAATCATGTTGCAAATTTTGAACAAGAACTTAATCCAATTTCCTTTATTTAGACCCATGGACACAACTAAACCTCTACTTCTAAGTTCCAATCCAAATTCCTTTTGTAAATATCATCGAACAAGTGGGCATGATATAGAGTGATGTACGTGTCTTAAACATCAAGTGTAAGACCTCATCGATTCTAGTCACATCTAGTTGGGCAGTGTTAATGATCAAGGGAATAAGTTTGCTTCTCCACCAAATCAAAACTTAGAATTTTTTACCAATCCAATGCCAAACCATTCATCCAACTTTGTGCAAGCTTGTGATGTTAAGAATGACGAGATGAATGTTGATAAGACTGATGACATGAATGATGATAACAATGATAATAAGAGTGATGATGAGGATGGCCTAAAAGATATGGTCACTCTCATAGATGTTCAACCTCGTAAGGGCCAAACCACTTTGTTACCCAACATTTATTTTACCCATATTGACGCATCCATACATGCACCCGATGGTCCTCTCTATATCGTTGAACATATTAATGACAAGCCTACAACTAGGATACTCATTGATCTTGTGTGTGTAGAGAATGTGATCACTGAAGAATTCTTGTTTGTGCATGAACTTTATCAAGATCCTTACATGATGGTTTTTCTCACCCTACAATAGGTTCAATCACTCATACACTTAAGGTTGGACTGAAACAATTAGACATATCATTCTCCATCATCCTGACATTGGACCAATTCCATGTGAAGTTAGGCTACCCATGGCTACACTCCATGAATGTCGTCCCATCGATTATTCACAATTGCATAAAATTCTCATTCAAAAACAAGATATTTATAGCGCATCATAGTGGATTTAATCTTTTGTCCTTCCGTGGGAACTTTTCATTGGATAAATATTTTGGCATCAACCTATGGAACCTATTAAGCCTTGTGAGGATTTATTTTTCAAGTCATACCAAAATTTTAAGGCAAAGCACACAAAAAAGTTATCTCTTACCGATATCACTAAAAATGATAAGGCTATGATTGTTCCTCCTCCTTCACTAGTTATGGATGAACCTATGCCCGAAGCAAAGACCTTTCCAAGTAACCAAGGTAGATATGTTGCAGTTCCTCCACCCATATAGTATAAAAGACCAAGAGATAATCAAATGATTCCTTTTGTGCCTCCAAAGGTAAAACAAGTGTATAGACCTAAAGAGACAGTGGTTTCCCAACCCCCAATCGTTCCTTCAATTCCTCCCTTAAGGGAAGAAAAGAGACTAATGACCTCAAGAAACCCACTCCTACCCCATCAAAATTGAAAACCATGCAAGAAGAAACCAAAATATTAAAGATCATAGGCGTAGGCATCATGTTATTGATTGTCAATTGGAGGAAACAAATAAAACAGTGTATGATAATCAAACACCTATGCAAGCCACTCAAGAAGAATTAAAAATTTCACCAAAACAAGACATGGAACTAAAACAAGAAGTGAAACAAGAACATACAAGTTCCATTGTTATAAAAACCTACTATTGTGATTAACTTGGACAATGAAGATGAAATTGCTAAAATTGATGAACAAGTACATAATCAGCTTAATGTTTTGTCTTCAAAATATATGAATTTAGATGGGGCAACTGTGATAATCCTCCTGATGAGAGTGGCCCACCATGTGTTGAACCTGGTGATGCTCCTAGTATGGCACTTGTTGTATCCCAGTTAGCTAGTTGTCCACATTACTTATATGATGAGCATGATTGGGATGTGGATGACCTACTTTAGGTTAGCTCGCATGTGTGGTACTCCTTTATGTTTTTTTCATGTGTTCTTTGTTTTTTCTTGCATGTTATGTCATCTCCTATGTTGTTTTGTTTGGTGTGTCTTTTTTTTGTGATTTTTCTTTGGATGACCCTTGTTGCTCTATTGGCACAAGGATACAAAGGAAATGAACCTGTCGTGACATTCTTCTATTTGTATCTTCATTCTTCTATATGTCGTAATTTTTTTCTTTTATTGTTTGTCTTGTGTTTTCCTTTCGGGGATGATGCAAGGCATTGAGACATTTAGATCTCTTCCATGTTGCCTCAAAATTTTGTTTCTTCTCTCTCTATGTGTCATTCCTCCATTATGTTTGTCATTCCACAAGCATTTTGGGATGATGTTAGTTCTGAGCTCTAATATATCATTATAGCAAAGACATATACTTACACCAGATCTATGGATCCCTTACATTTTCATTTTTGTGTTGTTTGGTGCATTACATTTGGGGGCAACCCCTTATCATGATGTAGCTTTATTTGGAAACATATCATTGGCATCTAGGGTTTTCCAAATAAGCTCTTGAGACCTTTTATCACATGACATTTATCATTTTTTATCTTAAAAAAATTGCTCAAGCATGGTGTTTAGCAATTTCTTTAAGGTGGGGGAATACATTGGCATTATTTTCTTCACTTTATTCACACACGTTGGACTTGGTGGTGTGTTGACATTGGTATTTTTGCTTCACTTTGTTCATAGGTGTTAAACTTAGTGATGTGTTGGCATAGCATCTTGATCATTTTGTAGTACCTTATTAGAGTTATCAGGGAGTATAACTCTTGGTATGGTTGGCATGGGTACACACCTAGTGAATAGCGAACTTCACTAGACCTAGTGTGTTTCTCATTTTTCCACTTTTTCATGGGTACACACCTAGTGAATAGTAGACTTCACTAGACATAGTATGTTTCTCATTTTTGCTTGGGGGCTCACCTAGTGAATATCGAACTTCACTAGCCCATGGTGTCTTCTATTTTTGATTCACCTAGCAAATATTAGACTTTTCTATGGTGTGTCATGAACGACTTTGGTGTGGATCCTAGCATAAAATAGTTTGCTAGCCCTTGATTATCCATGCCCTCCTTTTTGCATTTCATTGCATGATATTGTGTATGTTATCTTGTTGTATTGCATAAATGTGTGTGTTCCCTTTTTCCTTATGTTGGTTTGTCATGGTATCTTGGATCCTAGGGGCTTGGGCACTCCCCTTAGATCCTTATTCATCCTATCTTTTCAACATTCATATAATTGAACCCCTCTTGACATATATTTTGTACTTTACTTTGAGTTTGAGCATAAGTTCATACTCTTACTAAAGTGGGGGCTAAATGTAGTGTTGTAAATTGTCACCCTTGACAATTTCACACTATGTTTTGCTCCCCCTAAATTATTGAGCCTAATTAAGCACCTAATTTCCTAAATTATACATTCTATAGCCTATTTTTATTGCTTTCTGAGAAATGGCAAGCATTGAACAAATGCATTAATTTAATGTTTTACCCTCGACACCCTAAGTCCAAGAAAATAGGGCCAAGACTAGGACTCCCTTGGGGGTCCCAATCCCCCTATTTTGGTAGGATTCAACTTTGAATATGTCAATGTTGGCTTTTAACCTTCAAATTTCAAATTACAAATATTAGATATTGGGATTTAATTTTCGAGAAATCAAACTAAATGCCTATAAATACCTAGTTATTGCATCATTTGAAATCTAACAAGCATTGAGGAGAATTTATCAGCAATTACTAATTTCAAGAGTAGCATTTCAGAGCTTTATTGCAGCAATTCAAGATCCAAGCATCATGTTAAATCCAATGTGAGTTTGTGCATGTTTATGTTATCATTGCTTGTGAAGGATAACCCTTGTTGTAGGTCTCCAATAAATTCAAGCAAATCAAGCAATAAAGCAAGATCCAATACCTTGAAGTGATGTGCATGAGTTTAGTCCCTCAAGGAAGCCATTGAAGAGTGGTGAGTTGCAGAACTTTGTGATTTCATCATTCCTTCCTATCATTTATCCATTTATCATTAACATTGTCATTGTATAATCGGAAACAGTAACACAGGGATTGACTAAGGCAGGCACCTAAATGGCACAACATTTATTCTCTTTGCGAATGTGCAGATTTAAAGTTTGGAGAGGACTGAAAAGAGTTTGAATATCATTTATCTATTGTTGCATACAAAACCCTACATCTTGTCAACTCATGAAAACTCACTTACAAAATTATCTGACATTGTTCTGACAAGTTTCCAATCAAAAATAGGGATCTCAAATCTAGCATCAAAGGACTAGAAAATCATATAAGAACACCCCTACAAGGACTTAGATGACCTTGGGTGACTCTATCCTCCTATACAGACCATCTTCAAACTTTCAAGATAGGTACACATCACTCTGCCCTTCTCGGATCTACCTACAATTCTCAGTTTCAGTTTGTTAATTGTTAGTAGCTTTCATTTTTCATATTAGTTCACATGGTATAATTAGGTTAATCAACTTAAATCAATTCCAATTCATTCCAAGACCCTAAAATATGTAGATCCAGGTTTGATTGGCGCACCTTCATGGTTGAAAGTCAATTTGAATACCTTGTTGATCTCCATCTTAATGAAATATTAGATAAATAACATGCCACACAAACCCCCCAAAGTTTGAATCCTAGGTTTTACACATTAGACCCAGGGTTCTCTTTTTCTTTGTTTCAAAAGGTAATTGTGAAACTGTACTACTATAGCAAAGGTCTTCTTTTCGTTCTCATTCTCCAGTACCAAAAAATCCAAGTTGTTCTTATGGGAGGACCTTGGTTCTATGAAAAGGTTAACTTGGTCCTTAAAATGTGGGAGTTGGGTTTTGACCCAAGTACTCAATCATTTAACTTCACCCTAATTTGGATTTGTTTGCTAAGTCTCCCTTTATAGTTCTAGGAAGAAGTTGTATTTTTTGGAATTCCCAATGTGTTAGGGAATATCTTGGTTATTGATTCAATCATAAGGTCTATGAAATACCTCATATTTGACAAAATATATGTTTGCTTGTTTATTGGTTTGTCTCTTCCCCTACAAACTGATTTGATTTCTAAACTAGGAATATGGAAGCAAAAGATTGAATAAAAGTACCCTATGATGTGTTTCAAATTCAAAAATTTGAGGCACTGGGCCAAAAGTTTTCAAAAGAGAAAAGGATCAAGAAGGTTGGAGGTGGGGTTAGTGATTGTTAAACCTAATCATGTTGATGATTTTGATGTTTTTTTCTCATTTTGGGGTCTCTTTAGTTCATCCCTATATTGATCAGAACACCTCTAGAGACAAGGAGAGGAGTTAAGCTATTGTTCAAAGTGGTTTTATAGAAAGGAATTATGATGATGGTTTGACAAATGCTTTAGTGAAGAATGGCTACAAGGTGGTGAGTTAGGCTAATTGTTTCCAAATAAATAAGAATAATAGATCCCAAAGTGGTGAAGAGTAATGAAATAATTTTTTAACTTAAAGGAAAATCACCCATAGCAAGAATGACCAATTTTAAGAAGCTCGATGTCTTTGGAGATGTAAAAGAATAGTAATGAAGGTATTCTCCCAATGCATGAACAAGATAGTGTGACAAGCCTAATTTATTTTGATTTACTGAAGCATATAATAAAGGCCCCTAAAGAAAAATATAGGATAAAATGGATGATAGAAAAGAGTTGGTGAGAAAATGGGAGACATCAAGGGTAGGAATACCAAAAGCAAGAAAAGTGTAGATTTAAGGTCACACAAAAAAAGGTCTAGAATATTTAGTCACAAAGACCCTAAAGAGAAAGAGATCAAGAAAGAAGATGCAAATAGTTGTGAAATTACCCTTTTAGGTTTATGCTTCAAGGGTACCCCAAAATTGAAAAAATGAAAGTCTTTTTTTGAAATGTTGGAGAGTTGAACAATTGACACAAGAACAACTTTATAGTTAATCTGATTCAATAAAACAAGCCATACATTTTTCTTGTCCAAGAAACCGAAACAGCCATTGAAAAGTTTACTAGAATTAAAAGCAATATTTTCAAGGATAGTTGTTAGAAGGGTGTTGATGCTTGTGGTGATTTTGGTGGCATTGTAATTCTTTGGAACTCCTTGTCCCTTAAAGGTTTGCTTCTAATGGTTGATTCTAATCATGTTACTATCATCTTTCACAACTAGAAGTAAAATTCTTCTTAGATTTTGTCTAATGTATATGTGCCTAATGTGAGGATTGCAAGAAAAAACTTATGGTCCCATCTTATTACCTTTAGAAACATAAATACCACTATTAGTCAGATGGTTGTGGGAAATTTTAATTCTCCACTAAAGAAAAATGAGAAAAAAGTAGGTTCACAAAGCTCTTTGGATAGCCTAGAATTTTTGGCAAAGTTCATTCATTGAAATTTTATACTAAACTTGGACCTAGAAGGTGTTGATTTCACATGGTCTAACTAGAGGATAGGTTCTTCACTCATTCAAGTAAGGATTGATTGATAAGGCCCTTCTCTATTTTAACTGGTTAAATGCCTTTATTGGTGCTTTATCTACTTTGACTAGGATTGGTTTGCACTACTCTCCCATTATGGTTTATCTGGATAGGTTGGGAAAGAAGAAATGATTCACTTTTAGATATGAAAAAATATGGTTGCAACACCCTATACTTTATTTTAAAATTATTATTTGGTGGGACATTGAGGTGGAAGGGTTCACTATGTTTAGATTAGTCAAGAAGCTAGGTGATGTGAAAATTAATATTAAAAAGTAGAATAAGGAATCCTTAAGTGATATTTTCAAGAAAAAGGTAGAAGTTAGAGAGAAACTTGAGATTGTTCAAAGTTAAATCCAAAGTAGGGGTATAATGGGGATCTTATGAATAAGGAGAAGGTACTTCTATTTTATCTCCACTCCCTCATTTCTAGGGAATAATTTTTTGGAAGTAGAAAGTTCTAGATATCTATGGCTAAAGGAGGGAGATTAATTTTTAATGTTCTTCAATATGATGACCCTTAAACATATATCTTTCAAATAATAAAGGAGATATGGAAGAACAATTTTTGTTATAAATATAAGAATAAAATAAAGAATAAGGCTATTTCATTCTTTAATAATCTACTTTCAAAGGATGGCATGCATGATATATTCACTTAACAAATTATTTTGGGTCTTGTTCCAAGACTCATATATGAACTTGATAGTTTTTCTCTTTCAAAGGCCATTTTGGAAGAGGAAGTTAGAGTTGTGGTTTTCTCCTTTGAAGGCAATAAGGCCCCAAGACCAAATGACTTCCCCCACTTCTTTTTTTAGTCTTTATGGAATATTATGAGGGATGATTTGGTGAAGGCTTCTAAATATTTTTTAGGGAAAGTAATGTGTTGAAGAAAATCGATGCTATCTTCCTCATCATTATTCTAAAAAGGGGTTGGGCTTTCTCATTCCAAGAGTTATGTTTGATCAGCCTATACAATTTGTCTTATAAAATATTTTCAAAAAGCATCTCTCTCAAGCTACAAGTCTTTCTCCCAAAGTTTATTTCCAAATAACAAAGTGGTCTCATTCAAGGCAAGCAAATCCTTGATTCCATTATATGTCCATAAATTGTTGCACACTCTATAGGAGAACAAAAGGTTGGTTATGTACTTAAGCTCAATCTTATGAAGACTTATGATAATGTCTCATGAATTTTTTTTGATAAAGTTATGGAGGGGTTCAAGTTTGTTAGAAAGGTCATCTAGGAATACATTTCTACACCAAATTTTTTGCTTGCTATTAATTACTACCCATCACCTTTTTTCAAATCTTCAAATGGTTTAAGACAAGGTGACACTATGTCACCTTTGTTATTCATCATCATTGAAATATTGGGAAAGAGCATGAATGTGTTGTGGTAGTGGGTCATCTAAAGGGTGTCAAACCTACTTCTTCTTTCCTTCCTTGCTCCCACCAATAATTTTTTGATGATACCATTATATCTAGTGATGGTTCTATACTAAAGATGGATAAGCTTAAATAGGTTCTTCCAATTATAAGGCCTCAATTTAAAAAGTGAGCCTTCCAAAAAGTACCATTTTATTCCTAACTATACTCTCATTGCTAGACAATTCAGAATTGATGCTATTTTAAAATATTAGATTAGGGTACTTCCATATTCATATCTTCATCTCCCACCCTTTGTGGGAAATGCAATGGAGAGTTTTTGGGGTGACTTTTTGAATAGATTCTAATGAATAATTTCTGGTTGGAAAAGAACATCTTTAATCCAAGCAAGGAAATGTCAATTTATTAAAGCTACCCAATAATGTCTCCTTCAAGTTTATATGAAATTTGTCAAGAAGATTGACAAAGAAAAAAAAAAAAATTGAACAAGAATAGAAGAAAGGAAAATATTTGTATTTGTGGCATGGGAGGCTATTTACAAACCCAAATGTTCAAGGGGCTAGGCCTAGGAAGAATCTGGGAGTTCAGTCTAGCTCTCAATACTAAGATTGCATGGAGATCTTTTATGGAAGAAAAAATAAAGAGCTATGATTTCTTCTAAGAAATATCTTCACGAAATAAAACAAGACTTTCTCTATAGCCATGAGTTAACATATAAGGTTCCTGCATTTGGAGGAGTGTAATTTCAAACAAATTCTTATAAAAAAAGAATAAAGTGTAAATTGGGGAATGGGAAAAGGATAAGGTTCTAAAAGGATCCTTGGATCCTTAATGCCCTCTTGATAAGGTGAGATAGGGCAGCCCCTATTATTAATCTTTGTAAATGATTATTTATTCTAATGGTAGCTAACTATATCATGGTGATGAATGGTCTCAAGTCTTGGAAGACTATGGTTGAGGCTTATTATTCTCATTTAGTCCCTCTCTCCCAATTGGACTCCTTGTTGTAGCCTTTTCATATTCCCCAAATTGTGGCTAATGATGTTTTAGTCTGTGTGGGTTATTTCTCTTGTTGTTTCTTGGTGGCCTTTGATATTTCTTACCTTTTGGGTTAGCCCTCACATATTGGTTGGTTCAAGGTCTATTTTCTCCCTTTGATTCCCAATATTGTTATTTTTCTAATTAGTCATATAAAATAAAGTTCTTAATTTGGAAAACCTATTCAAAAGAGGTTTTGTTCCACCCAATAAATTTTTTTTATGTGAGTCTATTGAAGATTCAATCAACCACTTTTTTTTTTTCCATTTTCAATTTTGGGTTTGATTCTCTACCTTTTTAATTAAGCCTATGGGTTTTTCTCTAATGTTTGGTACCTATGGGAGCAATAGATTTCCCCTCTTCCCAATCCTTCCCCTCTCCTCTAGTGGAAGCTTGCAATTCCCCCTTCTGTATGGAGAATTTGGAAAGAGTGTAACAATAGAATTTCCAAAGAGAGGAAAGTTGATGCTAGCAATGTGTTTAAAAATTTAGATTTTCTATAAAGGATTTTTTTTTGTCATCCATGGTGAAGTCCTCCCCTTTTATGGTTGTGCCTAGGTCTCATCAAGATGTGGCTAAGGATTGGGTCCTTAAATTCAACATTTCCAACTTGATCAAGGGGATGAAGGTCAAGAGAAGTATTTGCTCTTGGTATTTCTCACCAACACCACATTTCAAATTGAACTTTGATGGTATTTCCAAAGGGAAACCTAGGCCAACTAGAGGTGGTGGGGTCTTTAGAGACAATAATGGGAACCTTATAGTGGCCTATGTAATCAATATTGGCACTCAAACTAGCCATTATGTGGAATTTTAGGTGGTGTATCTTGCTTTGAGAATGATTCAAAACCAAGATATTTATTATCTTATAATCAAATGTGACTCTTTGAGTATTATTAATTTCCTAAAAGTAAAAGACCAACCTAGTTGGATCATTTATTTTATGATAATTGATTCCCTTGATATTTTAAGTAGTTTTAAAAGTGTTAAGATTTATACATACATAGGTAGGCCAATAGGTTACTAATAGGTTGGCTTATTGGTGGGATACAAACAAGGGGCTAAGACAATGGAATATTTATTTCCCATTGGAAATAAGTCAAAAGAATTTAAATTGTCACATTAGTTAAATTTATGTGAGAGGTATTACTCCTCACTCAAGGAAATGTCACATCAAAATTGCTAATTTAACCTGTGTGAAAATAGTGATGGCACCAATTCATCAATAAATTGGAAAGGGAACAAGGATATTTTGGAAAATAAAGTAAGTGTTGAGATTTGATAGAGTGGTCTTTTCTACATTTTTATGAAAATAGGAGGTGAAAGGAATAGGATTGAGTTGTTGAGTTGCAATAGTCTCAAGAACAACTAAAATATTTAGAGAATTATTAAGAATGGGAGTATGGATCATTTCGTTGAAAAAATGATTGGTTACAATATGTCATTGTCAATTGATTTTTCCAAGGGCTGGGAGCATATGATGGTGAATCTCAATGAAGTGGTGTTCAAGGTTACTAAAGAATTAATAATGGAGACTACTAGTTTATCTATAAAAGGAGCAAATATTTTCAAGAACCAAAGAGTTGGAGATGAGGCCATATTTGAGTTCTTAAAGTCAAGTGAGGAATCGACAAAGATAACTTTTTTTTATAAATGAAGCTTATTGAAACACCCATGAGAAGAAATTTATATGTTTTTAATAAGGTATACCATTTGGAAGGAAGATTCAAGCTTTGTACTTATACCATTTTTTCTTTTTAATCATTTTAGACACAAAAAGTTGCTTTCATTTCCATTTTATTTTTTTTCTTCTCTAGAAAATTTAGTCAATGAATGCAAGAAGGCTCTTAAAATTATTCTCCTTCACCAAGGACTTATTATGTTACTATATAACTATTTGAAATAAAAAACCCATGTCTAATTGTTAAGCATAAGGACTTAAAAAATGTAAGACTTGTGGACTTAGGTGACACTAGGATCAACCCTTTAGACTCACCCTTCCAACATACCAACTCCTAGATGGATTGGATCCCAAGTATGATTTTGACTCTGAACATAATTCCCCTACCCTGAGGGACATTGGTGTGAGGTCTCAAGGTTTCGAGATGAAGGGTGATCTTAGTATGGTAGAAAGATGTATTAAAATAAGTAAAGACAAGAGTGGCATAAAGGAAAGGCATTCACAAGAAAATGTCACTAGAGAGGGATTTTTTATTACTTTGGATAAGAGCATAGATGGGAAGGGAAATTCATTGAATCCCCTATGCTATAACCTACCATAGATGGTGTGTTCCTAGAAGTTCAAACCCCTAGCCTAAATAACAAACTTTTATGACATCCCTGAGGTGGAACCTACCTCTTTGCAAGACATGGTGAAGGTGATTAATTTGAGGATACATAACATGAGAGTGGTTCGTGGGGCCTTTGAAGCTCAAATAACCCTCACTAAATAGTTTTTTTGTGGAGATCAATTGATCACATATAAAAATGTTGATATGCAAAGATAGACATAAGAATATGAGGGCAGGGTAATTTTGAGGATGGTAATATTATATTTCAACATTGAAACCACCTTCCTAAAATTGAAAGACTCAAGGCAGGGCACCTAGAAACAAGAGAAGATTGGATTCTTCAGAGGATAATAGTAGGAGGGGGAGAGAATGAACACAATGCCAAATTAACCATATTAGAGAAGGAGATGAAAGAAATAAAGGAAAAACTAAATAGTCTTAGAGGTTAGTAAATACACTATTAAGAATAGTGTAATAGGACTAAAAATAATAGTGAAAGATTGAATAAGATGGATAAAGACCCTAGTTTTCTTCTATAGGTTGAAAAAATGATAAGACTAGGCCTAAGTAGTAAGACTAGATGAAGCAAATTGAAAAAGGCAAGAACTAAAGAGAAGGATATGTAGGACTTCATCAAGCTACATGAAAAATTCTATAATGAGCAGCTAGAGGTTGTAGAAGCCTTAAGGAAGTTGTAATTTGTCCCTATGTATATTTTTTATTTCTTTGTTATGTTTGATGTCTTACTTGTTTTTAGTTTACTATGCATTATTTTCCTTATGGTCACATGTTCTTTTGCTGACGTTTTATTGTAACTAGGTTTTAGGATCCTTATAAAACTTATTTACCCCTTTATCAAAAATATTAAAGAAAGATGCCTACTTTTAACTTTTTCTATAGTACTACGTTGAGGGAGACAATAGTGTAATGGCGAAGTTTGTTATACCCTACCAATTCCAAATTAGTTTTGATCCTATTTTAATAAATTATATAAGATATGTGGTATAATTTTATTAAGTGTGATTATTTTATTACTTCTTATTCATCTTTATTCACTTTTACTTACACATTTTGATACATGTGATCTTATCCCTAATCTTTTTAAATTTATTCTACACATTCCCTTCATTTATTAGTCCATGATTCCACATATAAATTCATTATATTGATATTTGACTTTTTTCATCCTCAGTCATTTTTGTAGTACACAAGAGCAATCTTATGGATGTGAAACTAACCCAATTTTTTAATTTTTAAAATTAAAAAAGACTAACTCTTGCCCTTTTATAACCATTGAGAGTTGACTCAGTATATGTTTGTGCATCAATTCATTTATCTCATATTTAAAAACATTCATTTGAGAATTATTTTATATCCAAAAATTATTGAGTAATAATATGCATTGAAAAGAATACTCATTCTAAGAACACTTTTTTTGGAGTATTAAAAAAATCTAATCTGCATCAATTTATGTTTGTTAAATATTGGCTTAAGATCATAATGCAACAACCACTTTCTTCTAAAATTTTAAAATCTTAAGATTAATGTTCTAAGTAATCTTGAGACAATAATTAGTTATTAATTTTTAAGAGTTAATTAATTGATTATTAAATAATGATAATAATAATATCTAAAATTATTTTATAAAATATGATAAATTAAAATAATCAATTTTGCATGTGGATAATATTAAATAATAGTCATTTTTCTTAATTTGATATTTATCTTTGATTTTATATGTGTTTTGCATGTGGATACCATTAAATAATAGTTACTTTTTTTAATCTAATATTTATCCTCAAATTAATATTTTTATTTTGCATGTGGATATCATTAAATAATAGTTTTTTTAATCTTATATTTATCTCCAATTTTATATTAATATTTTACATGAAATTACGTGTTAAAATGATTTATTTTATTAGTTTGCATGATCTTGCTAATTAATTTTAAAATAAAATAAGGAAAAGAAAGAATAAAACATGATTTTAAAATAACATAGAGCAAAACAAAAAAAAAAGGGAAAAAAAATATTCATAGGTTATAATTACGGGAGAGGAGCAAAGAATTACTTGTCAAAAAAAGGAAAGAATTTAAAAAGCATTGAAAAAAGAGTTGAAGTTGCTTCTCTATAAAATAATTATGCATGTATGACTCTTAGGTATTTTGTGTTGTAAGTTTTATGATAATTATATGTTTGATGTATTTTTAGTCTAAGTATTAAATTACTCTAAATGGAATGAGAAGTGTTATAATGGTTAAATTTATCTACTTAATTTATAAGATATGTGATCAATTAGAGTAATTAATGAAATAATTAAATTTTATGTAGAAATTCAAATTCTTTTTGTTTCTATATAAAAGAAGGGTTCAAAGGCCTACATTGATTATTTATTTCGAGACATTGAGAAGGGCTTGGCTTAGTTGTCTTTTTTTCCATATAAAATTTAGACTAAATAAATGTAGGGATTGCCACTCCATATTTTGGACCTATTTTTATTATAATAAACCTACTATTCACAAGCCACAAACCCGATAGAGGCCACAACCCATAAATATTATGTTGTTTAAATACCTTTAAAAGTACTTAAGCCGCAATCCCTATAGAGGTTGTATCCTTATTTACACAAATCTTTTTTAAACTTTGAATAAGCCTTATAATGTTTTGTTTGTAAGTCGAATTGTTATGTTAAATAGTTGGCATTATGTAGTGAATCTTAGTGTTTAAACTAATACAAAGAGTTGATATTTGACTCAGAGATATTCTAGTGAGGAGATGATATGCACATTTATAAATGAAGGTAAATCCCATTATAGTAGTTCAATTAAAATGGATTCATCTCAAGAAGGTTACAAAGATAGTACATATCATATTTGTAATATGCCCCACAAAAATATATTATCAATCATGAACAATAAGTTGTGATACTTGTGCAATAGATATGCGTGATTTCAACTTATAGTAGTTTAAAACCACTGGAAGAGTGTAGAAAAAACATGTCATTGTTGGAACTATTATTGAGATGTAGAAGAGTGATGTTAATGTTGGATTGGAACCAAAATTTACTCAAGATGTTCTTGTTTCTTTGTAGAATTTACATTTCCAAAAACATGTTGAGCATAAAAGGGAATCACTTGATGTTAAAGAAGGGTCACTTGAGCCAAGCACTACGATGAACTATAAGATGAAAAAGAAGCTACCATAATGAAATAGAAATATAAAGGATAAATTTGAAGGGTTTTGGATTATTAGGGATGCGCATGGAAGTTGTAGATCCTCTTATAACTAAACATAGGGATAATGATTTGCATGATATAGTTTTAGCAACATCACATGACAACATGACAAAAATTGCTAGGAAAAGGTGTTTTGTACACCTTGCATAATGTTATAATGTAATTTAATATTATTTTTGGTGCACCTAGGGGATCTAGGGATGCATGCATCGAATGGGTTAGACATTCTTAGGGCTACTTTATGTGTTGTATGTAACATTGGGATAAATATTTTAATGTGGATTTGTGAAAATATTTAATATTGGAAAAACTTAGTACTAAAAAGTAAATGAGGGGGTCCAGATGGTTTTCTAAGCTCATGGTATTAGTCACATGGTATATGCAATACCACTTGGTGAATTTTTACAAGCTTATGTCTATAAAAGCAATCACATGTGTAGTTGTTCAAGGTTGGCTATTTTGGCTAAGGGTAGTTTGAGGTTGGGTTGTGTGAGCATATCTTGGAGGTTGCACATGTGAAGGTAAAGGAGGGGGAGAAGATTTTTGTAAGCTCATGGTATAAGTCACATTGTTTATGTAATACCACTTTGTGGTTTTGTGCAAGATTATGTCTATAAAAGCAAGCACATGTGTAGTTGTTTAAGGCTGACTATTTGTCTAAGGCTAGTTTTGGGTTGTCTTGTGTGACAATATCTTGTAGGTTGCACATGTGAGGGTTTGAAGCATGGATTAGGATGTGTGGTTATCTCATTTGATTGTTCACATGAAGTGCATGTAGAGAGTTTGATGTTTTAGAGGTACTACAAGACTTTGCAAATGTATTATAGTCTTTTTTGATGAGAAAATAATTTGAGGATGGATGCTTTTTGAGATTGGGGTTATCCATCTTGAGGTTTTTCCTAGGGTATATCTCATGTCACCATTGATGGTATGTGTGTCTATTCTTTTACATGTGGATTATGAATACTTGTTTGCACAAATTTATTTTTTTGGGTTATGTGGAATTAGTTCTATATGGCTACAAATTTCCTTTCATTTGGTATTAGAGCTCATTTGATAGGTTGTGGGAGATCTCCTTGTTATTATTAACCCTTGGAAGAGTAAGTGTTTGTGCATAGTTGATCCATGGCTTTGTAAGAAAATAATGAAGGCATTTTTAGGGTCTTGGGTGTGTTTACAGTCTTGGGTTGTTCTAGATTTAGGGTTTGATGGATATTTTCCATGTGGTTTCTTAGTTTGGGCTCTTTATGTGAGTTTTGGGGGGTTACATGTTACAAGAGACCTCCTAGGAAAAATGAACCTCACCATTGAGTCCATAAGACCCAAAAAATCCTATTTTCATATATGTCACTCCTATATTTGGTGATAGAAAAAAAAATACCATTTTTTGAGGGCATGAGAAAATTATGTAGAAAAAAATCCATATGATTTGTACGACTATACCATACAATGCAGTCATCATACCATGTTTCTAGATCATCAACAAAGAAAAATATTTTGATGACAAAAAGAATGTCTACAAAATATTTTTAAAAATATTAATCATTGCCCCTACTAGGTGACGTTAATACCTACATAATGGAGGGATCTAACCTACCAACCAACAGTCACATGGATGACTGGATTTTGGGGCACCAACCCTTGGTAGTATCACCTAGTGAGTAGTACCACTCAAGCAAAGCCACTAGGGTGTCACTAGCGGGCTTCCACCTAACTATCAACCAACCACCCTACAGCCATAACAATTAGCCTAATTAGGCAAAAAAATATAAAGGCATAAATTTTTCCTCAAACATCAAATTGTTGACTTCTTGTACTCTTTGGAAATGTATTTTTGAGAACTATACTATGGTATCAGTGTATATTGCTTTGACAAAGAAATGCTAGTCGAAATTTGGGTTTGCTTTGCAAACTTGGAGAGGTCATAAATTGTGCATATATAGTTGGATTTTGGACTTCTTATAGTTGATAGAAAGCTTGTCCAAAGAACTATACAATGAATTTGGTTTAGATATATTTTAGTGTGATTTGTTTAATAGTATCTCAATTTGATCCATTTACTAGTTCTTGTGACTGTAGTACTTTTTGTGAGTTCATGGAAAATCAAATCTTAGGATATTTGGTGTTTGAGTCAATAAAAACCTACATGTATATCTTTGATTGTCCTTATTTAACACGGTTACCAAAATATTATTGAATTTATATATTGCATTTGAGGTCTATGAGTTGTTCAATGTTGTTGTTTGTCTATACTTACATGTTACATATATGACTTAGACATGGGTTGTATGTACCCATATATATTTCAATGCTGATAAAGATTCTAATTTGTGGCCTAGTCTGGTCACATGTTTCATTGGATTGTTTGCCATTATGAGGTGGAGAGATGGTATCACTCAATATAGTGTGTGGGACTTATGCTTTTTGACTATGTGATGTAGACATGTGTGACACGATGGGAGTTTTATGTTGGTATATTTGGTGTTTATCATGATATCATGGATATCTTTCTTACATGATTCAATGGGAGTTTGTGATAGTGATAGTTTGGCAGTGTTATATATCCTTGGTTTGGAGATCATGGTTGTACTCTACCCTTTATGAACTCTTGTTATTGAGTTATTTTATTGCATTGGGGCCATATATGATATTCAGTTAGGGGATTTTTAATCACGATGCCATGTGTAGCTTGTATCATTTTTTAGAGGGATATTTTAGCAATGATTTAGATTCATCATTTGATGATGGATGATATTTTTTAGTGGTTGTTGGTGTCATAGAGGGGCTCTTGGATCCTCATTCTTATATGCAATGAGAGTTCATTGACATATTGGGCTATATTGATAGGAGATTGTTATCTTCAAGTGGATTTGGAGATGTTGAGATATTAGTACCATTGAGGACTCTTAGAGTCTTTGGTTGAGGTATTGGTTATATTTTGTTAGCTTGATAGGTGATCCTTGCTTATAAGACGGTTTTTATTTTGTCATGATGTGCTTGTGATTCTAGATTAGAGTGTTGGCATGATATAGGTGCTCTTAACAACATGATATATTCACTTGGAGCATATGATCTTCTTTTGAGGAGATGTGAGATTATGATGTCATTATGTGTTCCTAATTCTCGATATTGGAGATTTGACATTGATTTGGATAGTTCTCTTTGTATTGATTGCATTAATCATTTTCTTGGGAGTTTCATGATAGTGATGTGCTATATTTGGAGATTAGAATGGATTGATCAATTTTTATGTGGTCATGGATACTTTGATAATCGGGTGAGGCTGGATTTCTCTTAGTATTAGATATATTTTTCAAGACAGTTACCTTTTGATGAGGTTTCAACAAGAAATTTGAAGGAGCCTTCACCTGGAAATAGATATGTTCATGATAGACCTATAGAGGAGATTGTTCTTGGAATGAGTCATGATGACTTGCTTATCCTAGAGGATCATTCTCATTCCCACTCTTGGTCTACTTAGTAGATAGTCATCTGGGAGGTATTATCCATTCTATTTTTAGATGCATTTATTTTGTATGCTTTGTCTTCTCATGGATATGGATCTTGAGCTATGGTTATCTTGTTTGAGAGGGTCCATTTGAGGAGTGTATGGCATGTCTATCTCCTTATGCATATGAGTTCATTTATGATGGCATCCATTGATGAGGATATTACAAGATGTTTTGGGCTTATTCCCTTGGTTTGGGAATGAATTACTTGGTTTAATATTCCTTTGGTTTGAGAGGTGTACATATTGGTTATAGTTAGATGTGGATAATTCTTTTCTCTTTGGGTTTAATTAAGGAGATCATACTTATCATAACTGAAGCATTCAGAGGTGTTGTAGAAGGACATGCTACATGATTTTATTTAAAGGTTCTCTCTTTAATCTTGTTCTTCCCAGAGGTTTGAGTTCACATGACATTAGAGTTAAGGTTTGTGTGGAGCTGTAGTGATCATTATGTTTATGGTCATATGTTTTTCATTGTTCTTTAGTGACAACATGGAGGCTCTTTGATCTCCTTTTTTTGAGTGTGGAGAACTTGGGAGAGTTATGAAGACTAGTGGTGAGAGTTGCATTGCAACAAATGTATTTTTATAGTACTAGATGATATTGGTTACACCTTCTATGTGATGTTATTAGTGGATCTTTGGATGTTGTGATCATTTTTATATTTGACATTATGTATGTAGTGGGAGTTTGTAGATGTGTGTGTTTTTCATAAATAGGTTTTATACATTGATCTTGCGATTGTATATTATGGGTTGGATATGTTGATGACATGAGGTTTACCTATTATGATGTGTATACCTTGGTTTTGAGGTATGGTTACTTGGGTGTGTGTTAGCAACTAGTTGTGGTTTCTATTTCATCTATGATGATTATTTCTTGATAGTTATTGAATCATATTTGTTATCACTGGATTTAGTGTTTATGTTTGGATATCAGTTTGAGGCAGGACTTATGCTTCTATGTGACAGTTAGTGTGACATCTCTTTGGATGGGATCTTATATTTTGTGCATTGGAATGATGGAGGATGAGAGTATTCATGTTTGAGATGGTGGTCACCTTGATTAGTATTGTAACTATCTTAATGGAGCACATGGAGCATTTTGATTCCTTGATGCTACATGTAGGCTATAGGGATTGTTCCCTTGAGTTCATTTTTTTTATTTCTTATGCAATTTATACAACACATGGGAGAATGCTAGGAAAATGTGTGGTGTACACCTTGCATAATGTTATAATATAATTTACTTTTATTTGTGGTGCATCTAGGGGATCTAGGGATGTGTGCATCATATCTATTAAATATTCTTGGGGCTGATATATGTGTTATACGTAACATTAGGATAAATATTTAATGTGGGTTTGCACATTGGAAAATTATTTAATACTAGAAAAACTTAGTACCAAAAATTAAATGAGAAGGAAATAGTTTTTTAAGCTCATGGTATTAGTCACATGGTTATGTAATAGCACTTGGTAGTCTTGTGCAAGCTTATATTTATAAAAGAAAGCACATGTGTAGTTGTTTAAGGTTAGCTATTTTGGATAGGGCTAGTTTTGGGTTGGCTTGTATGAGCATCTCTTGTAGGTTGCACATGTGAGGGTTTGAAAAATGGATTGTGATGTGTGATTATCTCATTTTCTTGTTCACATGGAGAGCATGTAGAGAGCTTGATGTTTTAGAGGTATTCATGGAGACTGTAGATATATTATAATATTTTTTTATGAGATAATTCATTGAGGATGGATGCTTTTAGAGGTTGGGTTTTTCCCTCTTGAGGGTTTTACCAAGGTATATCTTGTGTCACCATTGATGATGTGTTTGTCTATTCTTTTGCATAGAGATTATGAATATTTATTTGCATGAATTTATCTCTTTGGGTTATGTGGAAATAGTCCTCTATGACTGCAATTTTCCTTTCAAAAATATTTACAAAGAAAGAATTGGGTAAAAAGAGAGAAAATGTAAAATATAAATTTAAAGTAAGGAAAAATTGTTTATAATAGGTTTGGGAGTTAGAGAATCACACTTGGAGGTTTAAATATAAGTCAAGATGAACATATTTTGAGGAAAGAGACAAAAAGATGATGTAAGGAAATAGTGATGAGGGCTAGGACCCAAGGATGGAAATCCAATTTGAGAAAATCAAATTCTTTTGCATCTAGATGACAATGATTAGGTGGTGGCTGATGAAGGTATACTCCTAACAATAGAGGGAAAGCCTAATTGTGAGTTGTAGGAAACTTTCAATGGTGAGGGAATGAACATATGCATTAGAGAAGAATCCATTGCAAATGTGAAAATAGAAACCGCAACACCTTGTGGTAAAGGCCAAGATAGGAAAAATATTTTTAAAAAATTGAAGAGGCAATAGAAAAATAGAGTCCTTATTTCAACCTTGATAAAATCACCTAAACATATAGCTGGCACTAAACTAAACCCCTATATATGTTGCTTAGATATATTTAAAGAGTTTTTTTGGTATATTGTTAAGATATATATATATATACATTTGGTTCTAATAATATTGATAAAAAATATTATTTTTATAAGTTCAAATAAACGATGCAATTGATAAAATTGATTATTTGGAAATATCATAAAATAGATTGAAATTGATTATTTTCTTTTAATATAAGACTAATTACAAGTTAAATACGAGGGATAAATAATTTTATAGTTATTTATTTTATAAATCTAATTAGTTCATTTTGTTACTTTTAGTGATACAATTCTCTATCTTATTTTAAGACTAAATTATATAATTTCTAATTGTAATTGCTTTAATATTAACAATTTAATATATTGATGTATCATTATGAAAAATCATATGCTTTGTCTCATTTCATTTTAAAGTTTTAAGTATTTTAAACAAGTTATGCAAAGACCAAAACCATTTGTAATGTTTGATATTAATGATGCATCTAATTCATGTTTAACAGTCAAGTCATCAAAATTGAAGTATTTTTTTAAAAAAAGTGTACAACACCTATAATAATATTAATAATATAAAAGTCTCAGGTACATATGAGTTGGATCTGCCATGGCTGAGAATATAATATGAGAACGGCCATAATGCCAAAACAAAACCTAGATACATTCTACGAAGGCAGGAGAATAACTACTAACAAAAACAGCACATTACAAAAAACCAAACGAAAAGAGAGAACCCCAGAAAGTTTAGTTACTGTCGTGACCACTAGAATCTTGATCTTCTACACACTATAAATTTGGAGCCTTGCTGAAATGGGAACCATTTGAACATTGCAACTTGAGAGCTTTCATAACTTTTAAATCTTTGTTAGGAACGAGTGGAGTGTGATTCAATTGGAGGTAGACAAAATTAAACTGTTTTTTCACAAACTCTTGATCGAGAAGATGACAATGAGAGTCCATGATTCAATTGGAGGTAGACAAAATTAAACTACTTTTTCACAAACTCTTGATCGAGAAGATGACAATGAGAGTCCATGGCACATTTAAGGGCCAAGCTACAATTTTTACACACACCTTGGGTAATTGTGTTTCAAGTACAGAATACCTCCAAAGGAGGTGAGCGAGGGAGTAGAGAATGAAAAATAAATAGAGAAAGAAACACAGAGGACTGATTGCAAAACAAAGCACACAGTTATCTGCGTTCATATTCAATTTATAGAAAAATATACATAATGTATTAAGCTACAGTACATAGCAATTGGTAGAGAATTAACTGTCAATCAATGAGGAGTAGTTGTAAGCTGTGTGAGGTAATTGTAGGCCCTATCATGGTTTGTGCCCATAGAGAGTGAGTAATTAATTTATTCTAGCATCCCTCCATAAAGTAATTATACTAATTACATTAGATATCCTTCATAATTTAGAATAGACAGGTCTCGGTCTAATGCATTGTTAGGTACCCATTTACAAGTACTTATTCACCAATATGATGATAGACATTCATAATAATCTCCCGTGAATGACAACCATCAAATATTCATGTGACTTTTTGCAAGCCTAAAAGACTTCTAAGATATGCAAACTTAGTTTCACATAAAGCATTGGTAAATAGATCAGTTATTTGAACCTCTGATTTATAATGCTAAAAATGAATCACTTGTTGTTGGATGAGATGTCTAATATAATGATGAGGGTTTCATGAATAAAGTGTGATAGCAAGGGCCTTAGGTGAAAAGATAGGGTTTCAACATGCTTTAAGGACATTGTAAGGCATACAATAGGATTTTACTTGGAGATTTATAGTAGAGAAGACAATTACATATTTTTCAAACCTTAAAAACCCACCATTCACACAAAGAAAGTTTCTATAGCCCCTTGTGTTATATAGCAAGTACTTGATTTCTCGAGACTAAGGTTTTAAACAAGAATTAATAGCAGCCATGATTTTTGGGAAGAGAAGATTTTTAGTATTAAATGGGATCACCACTTTCTTCTTGCCAAAGTTACCCTTTTGTTAGATTTCCCAATAATTTCCATTTCAAGCACATAATGTTGACATCTTCAAGGTTATTAGAATAATGTACCAATGTTAGGTTTTTGTGCCTTCCTACCTCCCAGATGCCTATACCATATAGGAGATACATAAATTCATCACAATGATATCCAAAGGGGGATATCTAAGCCAAGTGATTGCATTAGTGTTGATTTTTTTTTAAGCAGTCACTTTTTTTATTTCTCTTCAAAGTGTCAACTTGATATTAAATTTGTTGGGATTGAGGTGTCGTCCATCCTATAAATCCTATGTCATGGTTCCAACATCCTTGGAAAGTAGGCACTTGGGTGTATTGAGAAAACATTTTGTAATATTAATTCTCACCATTGTTTGTAATATATTCATAAGGGGTGATGGGTCCACTAGCAGTGATAAAGGTGAGTTGTGGATATAAATATTTAATATTGTTTACCCATGTGGATGTCTAAAATGAGATAATAAAAGATAAAGAAAAGGACAAATGAGTTGATGTTGGGATTCTCCAAGTGGGAGCTTGTAAGGAGACAACAGGGGTCTCTTGGGATTACATCATTTATTGCATTTAATGTAATGTTTATCTCTCAAGTTTGGGCATCCAAGTTGGAGGGAAAGTATTGGAGCCAAAACTGGTATCCTTTCACATTATGAGGAGGTATTCCAAGTGTTCGGGATGGTTACAATGAAGGGCCATCTTTGGAAGCCTTGTTTGTGGCTTAAAATGTCTTCACACATCTATAAATTCAGCCTCTTGCATATAGAATTATGAGCCACAGTTGGATGTAGAGTTTCATCGCAGATACAAGGGTAGATTGAAGCATAAAGAGGTTGTTCACAGGTGCTGCCATGGTGGAGGCAAAGAGGAGAATGGAAATGATTATATTGTAATCTCATTTATTTGAAGATGACACATACTTGGCCTCTCTTCTTGGTGGAGTTTTTCCCCGTAAGGGTTTCTCCACTTAAATGCATACTTGACCTCTTATTTAAGCTACTTGTTTTTAGGTTGTTGGCATCAATCTTCTTGTTACAGGCGTATACTTCTTCACTGTTTAGCTGCTGTTTATGGCCTCGTAGCTGCTACAGACTTAAGTTTCATGGGCTGTTGTTTCACACAGCTAGTTACTGTATCATGTATTCATGTACTATTTTTTTTTAAGCTTTTTCTCCAATAAAAAAAAAAATACTGTGCTATGTGATGCTCGTGTTGTTGATTTGTGCCTCATTGTTGATATCTTATGGTGATATTATTTATATATTGTTGTTATAAGATGGTGTAATTAAGCATGATATGTTGACTGATTTTTTAGCAAGAAGATGAATCTAATCATGGTAATTCCAAATTAAGGCAACTTAATTTTCACATTTGCATAGGTTTCAGATTTTCATGTTGTTGTAATCTAAGCCCTGTACCTCATCCATTGAAATCATTTTTAAATAGAGATTGAATTTTCCAACAATTGATATTGAATCTGTTTATTACTCATCAAAATTGTGCCAAATTATACAATTATGAAACAACAAAAGTTATGGCTTATTATGGGAAAATGTTAGCTAAATTAAATAGAGATTCTATTAAAGAGGCCCTCACTATGCACCCTTTCTAGATAGTTGCTCTCCATGATGCATCTGTTAGGCAAAGGAGAGAACATGCATAAAGAGAATTTCATAAGAAGCCAAGGACACCATTCCCAAATGGGGGGATTCATTAATCCAATTTCCCACCTTCACATATATTCGTGTCTTGGGTTTTGAGATGAAGTCATAAGTACTTCCCTGATATCTGAGCGACGGGTTGATTTTGCTGGAATACTGTAGTGCACCATTTTTGCAATTTGGATCACAAAATAGCAGCCAAGATTCTTACTGTTGGTAGTTATGTGTGCAAGTTTGCAAAGGATGCCATGTATGTAGATAAATAATTATTGGTTTCTAACTATGAATTCTTTAGTTTGAGTCATTATATGATCCTAAAGGAATAATGCAAGACATTGAAAAGAAGGTGGGGACACTTTCCTTACCATGTGGAGTTTTTAGCTAATCATGCAGATGACAGTGAAAGTCAGAAAATGTCAATTTTCTACTATTTCCTAAGGATTTCAACGATGATGAAGAGGATCTTCAATCCCCTTTATATGAACAAAATCAGGTATTTTCAAAACCTTTTAACTCCTATTTATTGGCTAGAGGAAGTAAATATTTCATTGGAAGAGAATACAGGCATTGTAATGCAGAGATCAGTAAACTTGCAGAGAAAACATATCTCAACAAGGGAATCAGGTAGAAATGAGAGATCTTCTAAAAGAGAGAAGTTGAACAAAAACAAGGATTATTTTATGGTCCTTTTCATGTAAGACTCATTGTCCAATAGGTCCCAGTGGTGACACAAGAGGTATCAGATCAAAGTGAGGCAGAAGGAAATACTGGAGAGAAAGAATCTAGTTTCATTAGTGGCACAGAAGTGCCTCAATCCAGGAGATTGAATATTCCATTATGACGTATAAAGAAGTTCCCTCCCACCTTTGGTAATTGATTTTCCCATGGAAGAAATTCTGGACGATACTGAATCCTATAGTGTCAGTGCTAATATTTCAATTGAGGCTCTTAAGCAACATTTGATCAAATGTTAGATCTATAGAACAAGCTAGTATACTTTTGCTCCATGTTGCCTTTGCTTAAATCCCAAACTAGCTATTAAGTTTCAGATGAATCGTAGTTGATATGACATAACCATCCTAAAACATCTACCAGCTCCCTTTTCTGCCTTCAAATATTAAGGCTGACATGTTTAAGGTACAGCTATCAATACAGATATTTACAGCATCTACCAAGTTGGCATTCAGTTGCTTTTTAACTTGACAGCAGCATGCCAGTGCTTTAGTAGCATTGACATGGCATCTGATAAGTGTGTCAATAATTTAGGCCTCAAAACAAATGGCACTCTTGGAAGCATGCCAATGATTTATGGTCCAAGCCGAAATAAGAAAATTGAGCTTTTATTCCTTACATGTCTGAGTTAATCCTCCTGTGATGATGTAGAATTCCCAGGCCACTATTGTTGTTTAGCCTACAGCAACCAAGTAACCTGCTAGTGGAGAATTCTTTAGCAACCGAGCTTTCAACTAGGGTGTCGTAATATGTGTAGCTTCACATTTTAGCTAGAAGCCTTGCTAGCACAATATCAGAATTAAAAAGAATACAAAATTGTATAATTAAGATTAACTTTTTAAGTTAAGACCATTCAAAAATTAAAATAACCTTTTGTGCCAGAGGTAATCTAGTTCCAGGTGCCTATAACGCTTTCCTGTCCAGGATTATAACAAGCTTTTCGTTGATACATTTACAATATAGGATTTGTTAGATCTTCCATTTGAGTTCCCTATATATATTCTACTTCATTTATCAATTTTACCCATTAAAAACAATCATAAAAAATTCAGAGCTAAGGAATTCCAGATTCATATACAGACAGTACTATTTAGAAGAAAAAGTTAAAGCCAATACAAAACTGGAACTGGAAATTGTTACAATAAGTACAACAAAAAATCCTTGGTTTTCCCCTTCTCAAACGTCAGCAAAAATTGAATCATATGCTGCATAGCCTCATATCTGTTCCAAATGCAATCATAATTAGCCTTAAAACAATGACAACTATTGGACTCGGTAAAGCAAAGTATGTTTTACAACTGCAACAGTCATTGTCTCCTTCCTCGGCCCTTTTTGGTCATTTGAGAAGCTGCCTGTTCTTTTGCTAACTCTTCTGTTGGATCAACTGAAACATTCAATATAAAAATACATAAAATTCAGGACACAAATATAGCATTATACTTGAAATATAAATTTATAAGATACTATACTGTTAAGATAAAGATGTAAAACTAGTAATAAATAAGATAAAGGGATTAAACAAGATTAAAATATTAGTGTGACATTTGGACTATACCATCAGGGCCACGAGCCATCAATGTAAAGAAAACATTATTGAGCTTCTCCATTTTCTTTGCATCTTGAGCTTGATCTGTCTTAAATTTTAGACACTGTACAAGTTGCATTAGTTTTATATCAAATTAAACATAAATGAAAATAATAGAAGATTACTTATTGAAATGCAAATATAACTATGCCCTATTGGAACCTTCCAACTTTAATGTTTAATTCAAACACAACAGTTCATATTATTCCCGGGTACTTTCACTACCATTCTGTAGGTATATGGTGTTACTTTTTATCCATACAGAAAGGACAATTGAATTTCTTTGTTGAACTTGTCTGTTAGATAGCTATCCATTTTACACTTAATTACCTCCAAATGTTTATAATTATACAGTAGTTGTATACATTTTTACAATGTTTCCTGAGCTGTTCACGAAGACTTGGGCATGTCTGCTACTTGTCTTGGAAACAAATCTCCACACATCTCCATCCCATGCTCCAGGTGACTTGACAGTATTTTATATTATTGGAGTGACTATATGATAGTTTACTGCTTAGCTCTACCTTCACAATGTACAACATTTTTACATGACAGATTTAACTCAATTGTGAACAATGAATACTATGGTGATCCATGCTGATCCTAGGAGTTGTATGGGGAACAATTCCCAAACTAATTAAGAAACGCACTTACTTAACTAATCAGTGAGTTAAATTGAGCATGCAAAGGGAATGAATAATTCTTGTACTTCAATTTTTTACATCAAAAATTCAGATCTTTAAATTCATAAACAAGTATTTGAAATTTCGCTATGCATTGTCAAGAGTTCAGTTTTGGGCTCAAAACAAACTAGCTAGCAAATTTCCTACCATCTGCATGGAAGTGGATGGTGATTCAATCATTATAATTTATAAGCTGTAACTTGTCAAAGTGTTTATCAGAAACTCTAGCATTGATCCGGAAGCTAAAAAGCTCATTGGCATCTATGCCAGTATATGTCTTATGAGTGTTTGAAGGGGGGCTAATCAGTTAGCCCATAAGCCTGCTGATCTTGGATCCTATAAGATACAGGTGAAATTAATATGGGCTCACATCATCACATTATATTTACTTATGGAGCATATAACAGTGTTGAGAATTGAGGAATGTTTTTAAAAGCCTAAAAAGGAAGAGCATGTTATAGAATACAAACTGTCATTATTGATAATGGCACCTAAAGCTGCACAACATCTCATGGCCCCTTGGATATGGTATGTCACAGCCATGATGACCCTTGACAAAGAAATTCAATGTTTACATATACTAAAAAATTATTTGTCTTTTTGTCATATATATCAGTATCTACTTTACTATGCCTATGTCAGCTCCCCATATGAGAGGCCAAGTGGCCATGGAAGAGGGTCATAGCCCTGATGATGTCTTACAGAATTTGAGAAGCGTGTAAAACCCTCGAAACCATGAATCTGCAACTGGATGAAGAAAATTTGTCATCCTGACATTCAAGAGCATATCAAGGAACTAAAACAAATGCTTGTGGATGTGCTGAGAGATGAGGAAGAGGAATTGGTGAGAAAGATGAAGGCAAAACTCAGACTGACATAGCAGGATCCTGGTATTACCAGGTACACCCTTGCATTTTTTTTCTATGGTGACAAAGATAAAGACAAAACTTAGACTGAGAATCCAGTTTGATTGGACTAGAGATCGATCTTTGTAAAGTATCGTGCAGCTTGAAGTTGGTCCAATAGATGATCAATGTGAGGCAGAGATTACCTATTTTCCATGGTGATCTTTTTGGATTCACAATAATCTAAGGATGGGTGCTAAAAACCATCATTCTAGGTTGAGAGGATGATCGTAATATAACAAAGTGAAGAACTTGGTTGAATCTTGCCTTGCTCAATAAGAATTTGAAATTGTCTACGAAATTCAATTCTTCCAAAATATCTATGATAACAAGAGTTGTGTGGAAGTGGCGGTTTTGTGATGAGATCAACCCGATGCTTGATGAAGTAAATGTGTGAGAGCACTTCAGGGCTATGCTCCCTAAGGATGCAACCCCTACATAATTTGACCCCATTCCCTATGGGGGATTTTTCAAGGATGTGAGGATGGGTAGGAAACATCCCCAGCCAGTACCTAATTTCAAAAGAAAAAAGAAAATGTTCTTGGGACTGGGTTTTTTTTATATGAACACCACGAGACAACAATGGACAGCCAGCCATCCCCAAGACGGTCAAAGGATGTCCAAACATCCCCCAACCATCCTAGGGATATCTAGTCATCCCCTATGGCCCAACCAATTTTATACTCACTTTTAAAAATACAAAAATGGAAAAAGGGAGGGATGGGGGGACCCACAAGGACTCCACGCATCTTTAACCAACCCTAAACTTAAAGCAGCCCAAATAACAACTAAAAACAAGAAACAAACTCATTCTGCTGTTTTACAATTTGTGAAGACAAAGAGAGACCAGCAGTGAGAAGAAAGCAAGAGTGAATCAAATCTACCTCATTTGAGGTAAGTTTATCATCCATTGTTCATCTGCTCAAATTCTTTTGCATTTATTTTTTATTTTTTGAAAGTTTCAAACACTTAGGGAGGGATTTTTGTTTGTTTTTTGTTCAATGTTTGCACTTACAGCTGTGTTTTGAAATTTGAACACAAAAAAACAATGATCAACAGTGAGGATAGTGAGAGTCAGGAGGTTCAAATTCAACAAAGAAATTATAGAAGTACAAGGGGTTCTTCTAGGACTGACCGTATTGCAGGGATTGTGAATTCACATAACCCATTTGAATGTTGTTCTAAACTCCTCAAAAACTATGCAAAAGGCCCATTTAATCCAAAAAAAACCTCTTACAATTTGCAACAACCATGGACAAATAAAAAGAAAAAAAATCATGAGAGAGTAGAGTATGGCTATGTCATTTGTCCAACAAAGACTATAGGGGCAGCTATACAAGAGTTTATTTTCATCATTTGGGCATAAGTGGATTAGGGGTGAAAGGTTGTGACAAAATAACCCTAGTTGAGAAGGTCAAGGTGACTAGGTTGCACATGGAAGAGGCAAAAAATAAAGGAAAGTCAATAGAGATTATGCAGCTTAGTGTATCATTGCCTAGCAAATCATAGATGTTGGGAGTCAAAGATGAGAAAGTTCTACCAAAGGGAAGAAAAGAGCTACTATTGTTGCAATTTTGTTTAATGCGCAATCATGAGAGGTGGTTGAGTCTTTTGTTGCAAAAGTTTTCTTTGTCCTTGCCATAACATTTCATGTGGCACATTCTCCCTATTTCAAACAAATGTTCAAAGATGTAATTGTTGTCGGTCCCTCACTTACCCCATAGAGAACATAAGCTATACACCATCCTCCTTGATAGAGAATATCTAGGGTGAGTGTGTTGACAGAGGAAATGAGACAAACTTATATAAGGGATGGCTGCTCTATCATCATGGATGGGTAGACCAATATTTTACATTGGCCACTCATCAATATCTTTGTCACATGTTAAACTGGTTCTTATTTTCTTAGAGCTATTGATTGTTCAAGGAAGAGAAAAGATGCAAACTTCCAATTTCAGATTTTGCAAGATACCATATCAAAGGTTGGACCATCTAATGTTGTACAAGTGGTGACTCCTTCATCAAAAATTCCAGCCATTTCATCCATTTCATTAAGGAGCAAAGCCTAAGCACCAATGATGTTTTAGTGAGCTTTGATGTGGTCTCTCTTTTCACCAAGGTTCCCATTTTTGACTCCATTGAAATTGTGAGAAAAAAGTCTAATAATGAGATAGCGACCTTGGTTGAATTTTGCTTAAGATCCACATTTTTCTCCTTTCAAAATGTCATTTATGAGTAGGTTGACGGAGTGGCTATGGGTTCTCCCCTTTCCCCTATCATTGCCAACTTGTTCATGGAGCATTTCGAAGAAATGGCTCTTCATTCTTTTCCTCTCAAACCCAGATGGTGGAAACGCTATGTGGATGACACTAATGTTTGTTGGCCCCATGGCTTAGACAAGTTAGAAGAATTCAACAACCATCTCAATAGCCTTGTCTCGTGCTTCTCCTTCACTAAAGAAATTGAATCCAACAACCAACTCCCTTTTCTAGATCTTCTTCTTCTCAAAAAGCCAGATGGTTCCATAGGTCGTAAGGTTTTCTGCAAGGCTACCCATACCGATCTCTACCTCCACTTGTCTTCTCATCATCACCCTTGTCAAAAATTCAGTGTTCTCAAAACCCTTGCCTGGAGAGCCTACTAGATTTGCGATGAGGATAACTTGATGCAAGAGTTGACTCACCTTCGTCAAGTTTTCAAATTAAATGGTTATTCTAGCAAGCAAATCTCGAGGGCACTCAACCAAGCCAAATTTAGCTTCTTTTCCAGGTCCAATTCCAAACATTCCTCTGTCCCTCCTTGTGTTTCTCTTCCTTATGTTGAGGGTATCTCCCAAAAAATCTCAAAAATCCTTCTTAAAAAAGGCCTTCGTTGTGCTTTTAAACCCTTCTCTACCTTGAGAAAATGTATCCCTTCCCTCAAAGACTCCAGAAACATCTTTCTCGACTCTAGAGTCTATAAGATTGTTTGTTTGTGTGACATTCCATATATTGGGGAAACCGGTCGTTCCTTTACCACTAGAATCAAGGAGCATAGTGCTGACATTAGACACGAACGCACCTCCAAATCAGCCTTGGCTGACCACTCCTCTTCCACCAAGCACCACATTTGTCTAGAAAGTGCCCAAATCTTATCCAAAGAAGACAATTTCTTCAAGAGAAAGCTTAAAGAAGCTATTGAAATCAACCATCATCCTCTAAACCTCAATCGTGATGAGGGTTGGAGTTTGAGCTTGTCTTGGCACCCGTTGCTTTCTAACTTGCAATCCCAAAATCATCCTTCTCGCCTCTAGTTTTTTCCTTCCCTTTTCCCATTCCTCTCCCTTGTATCTCCCTTTGCTTGGGTTTCCAATCCCCCTGTCCTTTCCTTGCTCTTTTGGTTCCTCGCTTCCTTTTTTCCTCTTTGCTTCTTTTCCTTATCCTTTCTCTTCTCCCCTTTCCCTCCTCTCGCCCTTAGGTCCTCTCTTTTTCCCTCTCTTTAGTGTGTTCCCTTCTCTCTTATTTCTTCTTTGGTTGATTTAGAATTTTTCCTACTTCTTGCTTTGGCTTAGTTTGTTCTTGTTTCTTGTTTGCTATTTTGTCGTTTTTTGTGTTAGGTTTTCTTTCTTGTTTATCTCTTTTTTTTGTCTTTCATTTTCTAATTTATTGTTCCTTCTTTCCTTCTTTTCTAATTTATTGTTTCTTAGAATTTTTTATGTTTATTTGCATTTAATTATTAATTATATGTTTTTCTACTATTTATCTTTTTTTTTGTTTTCAATTTAATTGTAATTAATTTTTATATTATAAATATGTTATTTTTTCTTATAAATAACCCCTTAAATTATATTCATATAAATAATTTATAATTTATACGTTAACATATAGTTTATAATTTATATGTTCATTTATAAGTTATATTCTTATAAGTTATAATTTATTTACTTTTACTATTCATTTTTGGTTTGAATTTATATCTTATTTTTAAATTATATTTTATAATTGATTTTCATATATTTTATATTTGTTTTTTAATTAAATTTTTGATTTATTTTCATATAATTTTTTAAAAATTGTTTTTTATATTTTTTTTAATTAATTTTTGTTTATTTTCATTTTTTTAAATTGTTTATTTTTATTTTTAATTTATATTCATATAAATTATAAGTTTATTTACATATAATTTATTATTTTATGTTTTAAATAGTTTTTTAGTTTTCTATTTATTATCCATCTAGTTTATTTTTATGTTTATTTTCTTACATTTTATATGTTTATTTTAAATTTTATGTTTATTTTTCATTTAATTTATAATTTTATTTTATTTTTACCTTATTTATTTGGTTATATAATTTATATGTAAACATATAATTATATGTTTATTTATAAATTATATACATATATATTAGTATTTATTTGCTTATAATTTTCCATGTTTATATTTTATAATTATTTATAGTTTTTTTTTTTTTTTATGTTTTTTTATAAATTATTTGTTTATTCATAATTAAACACATTATATATATATATATATATATATATGTGTGTGTGTGTGTGTGTGTGTTTAGTTCTTGTTTTATTCTTTGTTTGCTTTTCTTCATTTAAAATTTTTTCTTTTTATATTTTTTTTTATAAATTATTTGTTTATTCATAATTATTGTATTAATCTTTTTATATTCTTGTTTTATTCTTTGTTTGCTTTTCTTCTTTTAGAATTTTTTCTTTGGTCTTTTGCTCCTTTGTCTTATTTTGTTTCATTTTGGTTAATTTATATTTATGCTTATATTTTTAATTTTGCTTATATATTAATTGCATGGTTTTTTTATTTGCTTGTTTTTCAATTTTCTTGATTTAATAAAATTATTAATTTTGATGTATTTTTTAATTTGCTTGCCTTTTCTCTTTTAGATTCTGGTATTAATTATCTTATTTCAGTTTTTTTTTCCTTTGTCTTAATTGGTTTACTTCTTTCTCTCCTTCCTTGGTTCTTGTGCCTTCCTTTCTTTGCCCCTCCTTCCTCCTTTTTATCCAATTCTTGGTCTGTAACTATTCATTTTACTCCTTATGCTCTCTCATTTTTCTGATGATGGATCACAGAATGTGATTCGAAACGTTGATGCAAAAAACCACAAACACAATCTAATCCAGAAACACTTTCAGCAAGTGGTGACTGATTCAGCTTGTGTATATAAGTTAGCTAGCTTGATTTGTGAAGAGTGCTTCCAAGAACATTTTTTGGACCCTATGTGTGTTTGTGCATTGAACAAAGCATTGAAATACATTGGGAAGATAAATTGGATGAAGGTAGTGGTGGCAAAAGCTAGAGACATACAAATATTCACAATCATCACACCTCACTTGCTTTGTTCAGGTCTTTTTTTGATAAAGGAATACCTCAAGCTCGTGGATAATAGATATGCCAACCAATTCATTTTGTAAGACAAAAAGCATGAGGTGAAAGAGCCTCTACAATTAATGGTGGTTATGTTAGAATGGAGTAGATGGCCAAAGGCAACCATGGTTGAAAGAAAAAATGTGAAACAAAAGATCCTTGGCGATGATTGGTGGTCCACAACGAGGTAAAAAATTGTTGATATTAATATTAAATTTTTAAAAAGCTAATTTGTTAATGTTTCTAACTTGTGAATTATTTTCATTCTTTGTAATAGCATTCACTTTGTCATTTGAGTCTTAATCTTTTTTGATATTTTTATTTTTGTAACTTGTTTGCAATTGCAAATATGTTTGCTCTTTTATCTCACCTATTGTGTGAATTATAAGATATGCTTATATAGACTCTCCTAGTCTTAGAGAGATTTATGAGACATCTAATAGCATGTTTGGGCAAATGAAGCAAGTCATTCATAGGAGGTATCCAACTTTAGGATTGTATGAGGCCCATTACAACGCGGTTGTGGAATACTATGAACCAGAGATGAAAAACCCTACAATTACTCACAAGACTTGCAACTAATCGTGAGTTGATCCATGTCCGATAACTTCCCAAATATTTTGGCACTGAGTTATTTATAGAACTCATAGCAAGCTTTACCCTCAAAACTCATCATTCCATGCCCAAAATCAGGACTCACTCCTTCAATAAACTCACCCAACATTAGAAGGGGAAAAAAACACAATTTAGCTATTACTTCTTTGCACGATTTTCATGCGTGCAAGTATAGAGCAGCGACGCAACGGCTAGTAACAATGGTACTCCTAACAAGTATGGATAATGTGTGAAACGCAATTTCATTTTTTTTTAAGGCTTTTAGCTGCCCACAGCCCAACAATTACATTATGGTCAAATCAGATCCATAAATTTGGTATTTGTAACATTTTCTCTCCAAATGTATGACTTCCACAACTACCTTAAAATTTTACCATTTAAATTTTAAGATGTGTCCCCTGTACTTTCTCGTGAGGTTGCAAGAAATATTTTGAATTTTGGAGTGTTGCTTCAGAATCTCATATTACTCTCAAACAATTGTAAAAATTAAAAGATATATGTATAAGAAGTTGTAGATTACTATCGATTAAGGTTGGGGAACACCAAAAATGCATCCAGATAGTTATTTTGAAGAATGGAAAAAGACAACAAACAACCATCAAAGTTCTTAGTCGTATTGTTTCCATTCTAACTTGGGAACAATTCCACATACTTGGTGTGGTTCATCCACAGTTATAAGGGGAAACTAAAGATTGCTGGCAACCAATGCTGAATTTTTGCCCCACATTTAACTTTTGAGATCTTGAATTTCGCCTTTGAGGAGTTCTAATTAAAGTCAAAACATTTATTTTTTAACAAGTAGTTGCAACAACTAAACATAAAAGGAGAGGTAAATAAGGAGAAGATATGTCCAAAATCAACATTAGTAAAAACACTACTCCAAATCAGTGATATGTTCTACAAATTCAGTAATATGTGTGTTTTTGAGGAAATTTTTAAAAAAATTATGTATTTTTAAATGTTGAATAAATTTGCCAAGTTTTTCCCCTAATTTTTGCCTAGTTTGAGTTTTCCAACTATACTGTGAACATTCTGCTTCATATACTCTAAATCCCAAATGGCATGTAGCTAAGCCTAGAAGAGTGCCTCCATCTCATGATAAAGAGGTTCCTTTGGAAAATGTATACTAATGAGGAGTCTACTTTACTTCACACACAATGGGTATCCTATCAATCTCCATGGTCCAACAACAAACTAGAGGCGAGGATGGATAAAGCTACATTAGCTCAAATCAACCCTATTGGATGGTGAATGTGCCATGGAAAAGATGCACTAGAGTTGAGGATACTTGCACTCACCTCCTTTCACAAGTTGTCAATTCCTTTGCTACAAAGAATAATTGGTCCACATAAAACTTCATTCAACCAATCAAGAGGAACAACCTTACCTCTAAACAAGTAGAGAATTTGGTGTTCATGCATAGTGCCTTGTGGCTTCAAGATGAACAAACTCCAAAGTATCGTCACACTCTAACCACACATTGGGATGTTGAGCCCAAAGATGCCATACAAGTTGATGAGGAGGCATAGGAGGGATTGATAAGGCACTAGTTAGTTACTTTGCATCATGTGCCTACTAAAAGCAACACCAATTTCCAATTCTTAACATCATGTGCCTGTTGAAATGTTGGATTTTGGAGGGTACCTTGGGATGTGATAAATGCATAGTGTTGTGTGGCTTCAAGATGAACAAACCCCAGAGTATCGTCACACTCCAACCACACATTGGGATGTTGAGCCCAAAGATGCCATACAAGTTGATGAGGAGGCATAGGCGGGATTGGTAAGGCACTAGTTAGTTACTTTGCATCATGTGCCGACTAAAAGCAACACCAGTTTCCAATTCTTTACATCATGCGCCTGTTGAAATGTTGGATTTTGGAGGGTACCTTGGGATGTGATAAATGCAATTGTTGATCTTGATGGACAGCATTGTGGCTTGGATCTATAAGAAAAATCCCAATCATACAAGCATGTCATGTCATGGAGAACATCATGGATTCCAATACTACTACATTGAAATTGAGTGAATCTCACATAAGTCAATTACAATGCTTGAAAGGCACTAATGAGTTACTTTGACATCATGTGTCTATAGAAACCATACAAGAAAATTTGGCAAAGGACATGCTTTTGTTGCCAAGATTAGACACATATAGCATCTTGCAAGGAAATTCTTCTGATTTCTAATGTCAATCACATGGAGAAATTGTTCCTTTACTCAACACTTGGTTTAAAACAAGACTCTCTCGTTCATCAACATCAATGGGTGTTAGCCGAACATCGAGGTCCAAACAAGTTTTTACATTTGGATAGGTGCCTCCTCAGAACAAAGCTGCAAAATCTAAGCAAATGGATAATTTTGTGCATGACATTCTAGATCATCATGAATGTCAATCTTGTGGAGACTCAACCATTTCTTTCATTATTGTTTTTCACCCTTCTGAGCAAAAGGATTTGGTTGCATAGTTGTTAAAAGCTTTGATGAAGGTAGCTTGATACAAGGTTGTGACTATTCACCCCACCATGAAGGATATATAGGGAGGTGGAATCATTTTGTGAAAGGCATGAAGTGGAAGTGGATTGGATAAAAAGGAAAAATAAGGAAGTGGAATATAAGAGTTCCATTGAAAATAAATATTGTATTTAGCAAGTATATTATTGGGAAGTAAGTTCAAAACTATAAATTAGGAATAACTATGTATATTATGAATATACGTATATATATATATATATACATATATGTATATATATGTATAATATGTATATACAATATATGTATACATATACATGTATATATATACATATATACATACATGTATATATATGTATAATATGTATATACAATATATGTATAACTATGTATATGTATATATGTATATACATATGTATATATGTATATATATGTGTGTGTGTATATATATATATATATATATATTTGTTATAATTGCATAATGAAATGATATTTGTTTACCAATTAATATAGAAGATTCCTTTACAAATCTATTTTGAATTTTAGAAGCGTTTGCAAATAGGGAGGCTAATCAACCTTCAGGGTTCACAAGATGTGAAGTACTAGCCTTTCCTTCATCAAGTACACCACCCTCGAGATGGAACACTTGTGGGTCAGGAGGCTTATGAGTGCTCCCAAGCTTGTTAAGGAAGGCAGTCTTCATGCATCTTATCAAGCACGCCACCCCCAAGATGGGGCGCTTGTGGTTGGGAGGTGAATGAGTGCTCCTGGGCCTGATCAAGGAGGATGGCGCACCTCCAAGGTGGACTGAGGGATGGAGTGGACCTAAGGTCCTACCGTGTTCGTGGGTCAGGTGGCGGATGAGTGCTCCTGGGCTTGAAGGTCTTCTCAAGTATGCCACCCCAAGATGGATGAACAAGGATCCATCAATGCTCTCGCAATACAAGGACAATCATCCTTGAGATTGCAGTTTGCAAGTACTTCAAGTGAATTCCTAATATGATTGGCTATAGCAATATGCCTTGGAATAATCATTGGTGATGTTAAGTTATTTTGAATTCAAATATTAATGATGAAATGAACTATAGATCTAACTATTATGATGCTTTAACTATGATGTATTGCTCTCAATATTATAATATTTTATGTGTTAGTCTTAATATAACCATAAAGTTTATACTTGTTATTACTAATATCAGTTTTTAGTGATTATTATTGTTTTGCAGGCCTAAGTTTAGGAATATCCCAAAAGGGGACATTACAATTGGTATCAGAGCCTTGATCCTGCTATCCTGAGGATCAAGAAGAGTAGTTTATTATGCACTTAAGCCAAAGAGCTTGAAGGGCATTGGAAAGAGAAAGGAGGAAACTTGCAGCAAGAATCAACCTTACTGAAAGCAGTAAAATGAGTCAACAACTAGGAAATGAATTGAGGACCTTCATGGAACAAAATGAGAGGACAACTCAAGCCTTTATGGAACAAAACAAAAGGACAATTCAAGTACTTCTCCAAACCCTACAAAACATGAATAACAAAATCAACACCCTTAAGCCCAACCAAACTAATGGGAGGGATGTCAACTATAATCACTTGGAAAATAACAATAGATCACCACTAGGATCAACACCTAGGTTAACAAGACCCTCATTCTTACCTAGGGAAGGGCCGACAAGAGAAGAAGAAGAAGAAACCAATCCACCAATTAATGACTTTGACAAATATGTTGGGGGCCTACTCAAGGTTGGACCCTGAAATTACCCTTTTGAGGAATATTGTGACGCAAGGTCACGAACTAACCATAGAAAGGAAAAAAGACAACCAAACAAAGACCTACGCTAAAGGGTGAGTAAAATGACTCTCCCCAACTTTGATGGATCAAGAAAAGTCACTGCACATTCATGGGTCCAAAAATTGGATACCTATTTCTCCCTTTGTCATATGACTGAAGAAGATGCTATCAAATTTGCCATTTTACATTTAGAAGGGGTTGCACATGATTGGTGGCAATCACAGGATTATTACCCAAGGGAACCAAAACATAACAACCTATGATGAATTTACACAAAAGCTCATAGATCGATTTGATCAAAAGCATCCTGAAAGGAACTTCAAAGAACTAACCCAAATGAAACAACAAGGGTCCATAGAAGATTATATGGCCGAATTTCAAAAAATCTCAATCATGGTATCTCGGATTACCGAAAGAAGGCCAACATACTTATTTATCGAAGGGCTACAAAATCAATCCATGGTTTGGTGAGCGCCCTTGACCCCACATCTTTCCAAGATGCAATCCAAAAGGCCTTGAGGTTAGAAACCACAACAACAAAAGAAATGAGTTATTTAAAGAATATGTCTTCAAGGTCACATAACCAATCCTCCTACAAAGAAAACTAGCAACCAAGGACACCACCTCCTCGATTGCACATAACATGGGAAGAGATGTGAGAGATTCAAAAGAAGGGATTGTGTTTTAAGTGTAAGGAAAAATGGATGGTAGGACATAGGTGTGCAAAAAGAGGACAAGCACACAACTTGGAAGCAGTATCGAACCAAGAAATGAGTGAAGAAGAATTTGAACCCCAACATAAGAAAAGGAAACAGGATGATGAAGAAAATGCAAGTGGTGCCTTAGCCACACTTTTAGGAGCACCTAAACATCACCTCTTCAAAATCCATAGTGTTCTAAAAGGGCAGAAAGTGATTGTCCTAGTGGATAGTGGTGCCACCCATAATTTCATTGACGAAGGTTTAATGACAAGAATGAATTTAGAAACTGAAGACTTTAAGGGATTCAAGGTGGTCATGGCAGATGGGTTCACTATGCCTTGCACACAAATGATCCGTCAACTAAGTATCACCTTGGGAAGACATAAAATTAGTGAAAATTTCGATGTAGTGAATATAGGAGATACGGATGTAGTTTTGGGCATCCAAGGGTTACATTCCTTAGGAAGATATTATCAAAACTTTCAAAAGATGGAATTTTGTTTCCAACACAATGGCCAAAAAGTAATTCTTCAAGGCCTATCGAATGGGCCCCCAGGAGTAGTATCATTGAAAAGGGATGGAAAGAGCTATTAGACACAGACAAGTAGTTACCAAACACATCTACGAATAAGATTTACCATGGGTAAAGCCTATGACATCCCAATAAAGAATTACAATCATCATTGATTAGAAAGAATGGTAGTGCTGCAAGATTTCCTTTGTTTCTTCTCTTTGAGGATGAGAGAAAACTTGTCTTGAAAAATTGCTAACCTTGCCAATTACCAACTCTTGGTTTTGTTATTAAGAGTTATTGGAAAATAGAAGTACATAAGCAAGAAGAATAATGGAGTCCTCATACTTTAGTGGATGGTATTAACCTTATTGGTAGTCAAGGTAGTATAGAGTCAAACATAACCAAGGCAATCATCACTAGTTGTAGATTTTTCAATTCCTATTGCTTGAGGACAAGCAATATTAGGAAGGGCGAATTGTCATGCCCCACCAGGGAGTTAGGATCGCAGCACTTTAAATTAAACTTGGGCAAAGGAATAAGGGCAACAATACACATTAATTAAACAAGACCAGCGATACTTTAGTGGGCAGTGATTCCTAAATAACTAATGACATGTAATTTGCAATAAACGGTGATTGATTAAGGAGGTGTGCATCCCGTAAGGGGTGTAATAATTATTAAGGTTGTGACTATTCACCCCACCACGAAGGATATATAGGGAGGTGGAATCAATTTGTGGAAGGCATGAAGTGGAAGTGGAATATAAATATATATATATTATAATTGTATAATGAAATGATATTTGTTTACCAATTAATATAGTAGATTCCTTTAGCAATCTATTTTGAATTTATAGAAGTGTTTGCAAATAGGGAGGCTGATCAACCTTCCGAGTTCACAAGATGTGAAGTACTAGCCTTTCCTTCATCAAGGATGCCACCCTCGAGATGGAGCACTCGTGGGCCGAGAGGCATATGAGTGCTCCCAAGCTTGTTAAGGAAGACAATCTTCATGCATCTTATCAAGCACACCACCCCTGAGATGGAGCACTCATGGGCTGGGAGGCAAATGATGTCATGACTCCGGATAATTTGAAACAAGTTTTGGAGGGAACAGTGTTTTTAAACACTAATCTGCATTTAAAATAATATTAAATAATTAAATATTTAAAAATAATATTAAATAATATATTTAAATTATTGACAATAATATTTAAATTTATATTTGAGGCCGACCTCTTGTAAGGTTTTGCTTGCATATATATGTTGGATCTGTCTCGTGGCATGATATCACAGAATATTGGAACAAATCTACTCAGTCTGTAGAGATGGAAACCTTTGCAAGACCCGCACTCAAGTGAGACGAAAACCTCCCCTGGTGCAATTCATTCCTGCATTCCTCATTTCCATCATTGCTAACTGATTTGGTAGACCATATATTTGCAATGATTTCCAAGAGGGAGGTGTGATTTAGTTTTTGAGTGTCTCTAGGCACCAATACTACTATATTCACTCTTGTACCTACACTCGACTCCTATCGACTTCATACTCTATTGTGTTCGCACAATTCGCTGGTTGATTGGAGTGTGAAGGGTCGGCATCTAGTGTCACACAGTTATACTCACCATCTACACATGGCAAGGCATCCATCGTGCACTACCAGCGATCCAGATTGACGAGTCCCAGGGTAGTCGACTAGCTCACGGGAGATTGAGATCTAAAGTTAATAACGATTTAGTGCTTCCGGAAAGCTTACAGAGTTATCAAGTGTTGAGGTCCTATACTACCCGCCAGGAGGTCGCGATTGCCAAAGACACGTCTCCTTAATTTGCAATCGAGAGACTCGATATTCTCTTTATTCTCCCAAGCTCTGTAAGAGGCATTGTATTTGTAATTTAGTTATCAATTATAAGCAATCACCCTGCGGGTGTGGGATTCAACAGAGCCATTAAACCCGTACTCTATTCTTCCATATCTTCCATGTGCAAGACAGTATGATTTTTGAGTAAACATTGCCCTCTACTTTATTTATGATTGTCTGTAATAATTGGTGCTTTTCATTTATACATCTAGGATTTGAGTGAAAATTGTTGAAACATCATGGTGCATTATCAAACAATTATCTTTGTTGTGTGTGTACCGGGCTTAGGACATTGCAAATGAGTGCTCATGGGCTTGATCAAGGAGGATGGAGCGCCTCCAAGGTGGATTGAGAGATGGAGTGGACCTAAGGTCCTGCAATGTTTGTGGGTCGAGAGGCAGATGAGTGCTCCTGGGCTTGAAGGACTTCTCAAGTACGCCACCCCCGAGATGGAGCACTCATGGGCCAAGAGGCATATGAGTGCTCTTGGGCTTGAGGATCTTCTCAAGTACACCACCTTGAGATGGATGGACAAGGATCCACCCATGCTCTCGCAACACAAGGACAACCATCCTTGAGGTTGTGGTTTGCAAGTACTTCGAGTGAATTACTAATATGATTGGCTATAAGAATATGCTTTGGAATAATCATTAGTGATGTTAAGTTATTTTGTATTCAAATTTTAATGATGATATGAACTATAGATCTAACTATTATGATGTTTTAGCTATGATGTATTGCTCTCAATATTATAATATTTTATGTGTTAATATGAATATAACCATAAAGTTCATACTTGTTATTAATAATATCAATTTTTAGTGATTATCATTGTTTTGTAGGCCTAAGTTTAAAAATATCCCCAAAGGGGACATTACATGGTTTGAATTATCAAAAAGCTAGAGTTATGATTGCTCCCATTAGGACACTTATCATTGTGTGGCACTCCATACACAATTTGGGAGGGAGGAATTGTGGAAGATGTATGAGATTACTGACACATGTCAATTAATGAATTTTACTGTGGCACTAGGTAGTCTCAAGGTTGAGGGTAGGTACAACATCCTTGTCTATCTAAATAAGTTAGAAGAAGATGATAAGTGGATGTACACCCGAGTTTTTGAGAATCTTTTGACACCATTCAATAATTTCTAACCATCATGCAAAATGATACTAAAATGCAATACACATTGTGGGAGGTACACAAGAAACAGGTATTGGCATAACAAAAGTTGACATCATTGAATCTACTAGGTTCATCATCCCCACAACCCATTGTGTCAACATCAAAGGGCTCAATTTTTCAAAAGAAGCAAGAGAAAGAACTTGTTTACTGGATTCATCAGCCCCACAAGCATTGTGTATGCATTAAAGAGCTCAACATTTCAAAAGAAGAATAAGAAGCAAGAGAAAGGGCAAAAGAAAGTGGATCAAGACAACACTCGATCTTAAAAACAAGTTGACAAGCACAAAGACTTAGAATTCAAGGGCATTTGTTATGGTTGCAAAAAGTTTGTAGGTCATTAGAAATCAGAATGTCAAGTCTGGCTTGCAAGACAAAAAGAAGCAAGTAAAAAAGTGGATGGGTTTGTTGCATAAGTTGTAGAATCATCTACTTCTGGTGATGGTGATGTCAGTGCTACTAAGAAGGCATCTAACTGGGTTTTAAAAGTTCCCATACACATATTGGCCATGACAAGGTCAATTTTGTCTCCTCAAAATAAGCAGGTGATGGTCAAAATGTTGTGGTTGGCAATGGTTGATTAATACCAATGTCTGGTGTGGAAATGGTGAAATTCAAGAACGGTTTCTTTGGCAATATTTTGTAAGCTTCTAGATTGGTGAAGAATATTTTGTCAATGAGGCAACATAACATAGAAGGATATAAGATTGAGTTTCTTGAAAATATGTGTTGGATTAAATATCCAAAAAACAAATTCTTAATTGTTGCAATCAGTATTTTGAAGGATAATTGGTGGATCTTTGATAGATTTTGTGTCAAGGAGAATCAAGCATTGATTGCCTCAACAAATGATGCTAGTCATTTATGGCATGAAAGATTGGGACACCTTAACTACCGAAGTATTGATTTCTTGAAGGGGCGTGATATTGTGCATGGCTTCAACATGTCACTATATGCCAAGGTGTTTGTGTAGGTTGTGTGTGGGAATCATCATAGATAACCCTTTGATAAGAGCACCACACAAACAACATCAAAGAAACTTGAGTTGGTGCATAATGACTTGATGAATCCACAATCAGTAAATTCATATAGTGGTTCAAAGTATATTTTGGTCTTCATTGATGATTTTATTAGAAAGACTTGGGTTTGCTTTCTGAAGAGAAGGATGAGGTGTTGTCTACTTTCAAGGTCTTCAAGGCAGAAGTGGAGAACCTAGCACTAGAGTCAAACAACATTTGTCTGGACAAATTGCATTCTAGTGCCTAAGTCCTTTGTCTCCTAAGGCCCTATAATTTTTGGTGAATAATCTCCTTAGTCTACTTGTTCCAAATCTACCTTAGTCAATCTTGTTGTTGGTATTTCTCAAACTCAACTAAGCCATGATAAAAATCTAGGTGTGTGCTTCCTATGTCAACTGTTTGTCATGTGTGCAAGGTTTTGCAACTACCAATAATCCTAAGAGGATGTCTATTGATTTTGGTGGTGTGTGTTTGTGCAATGAAAGATAAGATAGGAAAGGAGAATGCCCACTAATATGCTTGGGAGAAGTAATCAAGATGGCTTGAGTCTACAACAAGGGTTTCAAAGAGAAGATTCAGAAACAATGGAGGATTTCATGAAAGGAATTTGCAAAAGGGGAAGCCTTGTAGAAAAAAGATAGGGATCCTAGAGTGGAGAGAAAGAATGGCAATCACAAAAGGAGTTTTAACTACGTAGGATATTCATATTTCAGCAATGGAGGAGAGTGGATTCATGATGTAGATCAAAACACTTTGTATGGACTCTTAAGGAAGAAAAACTTACTATGGGAAAAGTGTATTCTTCTTCTTCTGTTTGAGCTTCTGAGGAGATTAAAAATAAGAGTATTTTATAAGATGACCTAGAGCAGATATCCGTTTGAAAACTTAGTAGGGCAGGATTAAGGTTAGGGCTTTATCTGCTTGGAAGATTCAACATCATATGGTTTGATTTAGACCCTAGCATCCAAGGGTAATTTGTCCTAGGGCTCTACCTTCCAAGTGTAAGCTGTCCCAAAATTGAATTTTGACACAAAACTTTCTGGATTGACTTTAGGTGTGAAAGAAGGTTTGGGGTTAGCATAAAGCATATGAGTGATGGGTTTAGGCAAAGATAGGCCAAATGAGTCCTAAACATATTTACGGGGATGAACACCAAATGAGTGCAGAAAAATAAGGAAACTGCAAAGTATGCAATTTCTGACCAAACAAGTGGCAAAACAAAACCAACATCGGCAGTTCTACAAAGAATAAACTAGACAATATTGATATCATAGTTGGTATGAGTTTTCCAAAGTCCATCATTAGTAAGAATATTGTAACCAGAAGCACAGTTTAAACATACACAGTTTAAACCAGAAGCACACAATATTAATATTGATACCACTCATTGGTAAGCTGAAAAATATATGGATATAAATTTTTTATTATATCCTTATATTACTCAGAAAAGTCACAATAGTGCTCAATCACTTCTATAGTTTTCCTATTCCTCCACATAACTATTACCTATTTGTGCCCCTTTGGCCCAAGTAGTCAGCAAGAGTGCTTCAGTAGAGTTTATTGTTTCAAACTTTCAAGTCCTGGTTTAGAAGCTATGAATCTTGTTTTACAAGGTGTAAAACAAAATTTTTGGTCATGCCTTTGGTTTATTAAAGGTTAAAGTCCCCAAAAGTCCTTTTTTCAAAGTGGTCTTATGACAAAAAGGGTTTTAGAAGTTGTGACTTCATCTTGTTAAGTTTTTTTTTCTAAAGGCCTAAGGCCGAGACACCCTTATTTCCTCCAAATGCACGTACATGGTTGGAGGGAAGACCTTTTTCAAAAGAGAAATCAAGACTTGGGTCATGGTTTTGGGTTTAGATGAGTCAAAGTTAGGGCTTTGAACCATGGTTTAGGGTCTTTTGGACTAACGCATTGCAGGTTTTCACCACCATGAAACATGAACGTTGGACAGTTTGAACACCTGTAGAGACTCATCAAATGTTTTGACAGATATGCAAGATAATTCTCATAATCACTGCATTATCAGAATACATGTTCACCCAATATCAGGCAGTGGGGACACCTGTAAGTGTTTCGTGGAAACAGTGAGTACCAGGAATGAAGTCTGTGTTCTGTGGGAAGTCAGAAATATCAAAGAATATCGAAGCCTTTCCTGGTTTATGAGTCTGTGCATAACTTTTTAATCATATCATCGTAAACCCTAGGAGCCTAAGTGAAGTTCATCACAGCAGTTAGAAGACAGATGTATGACTGTCATCACATATATGATTGTTTTTCAAAAAGATGGCCATGTCACTATGTTTTCAAAGTATCTAAAGCAGTGCATGACAACGTTTTCCAAAGAGTTAAATGGTATAGTTTCAAATGATAGTAGTGTAGTGGTAGAAGAGAGAAATGTCCACTCAAAACCATTCTTTGACTGTCCTCCGTGACTATCACAAGCCTAGGTCCCTTGTGTCATCTATTATTAAACCTGACTTCTGTTGGTTGTTAACATCTGTTACATTAGATCTTCCAAGGTTCTGATATATAATTCTTGTAATCACCATAAGATTGATGACCTAAATTTGACTAACCTTCAACTAGTATGCCCAATGCTCCATAAAGTTTGTATAGATGGTTATGATATGGCAGTGAGCATTGTTATTTCTTGTTGCCTTTCTATCTCTTAACCTTGTGAACTGCCCTTATTTGAGTAAGCTTGAGATCAGATCCACTCAAATGGCATCATTAGAGCTAAAAGGATATGGTTGAAGAGACGGTCTACAATTAAATAGCAAGGGTAGTCAAGCAACAAAGGACAATGTGACAGTGATAAGGGTTCATGAATAGCTTTCTATCCACTGTTGAAGAGGGCAGTGAGCTGTTAGTGGACAGTGCCTATGACAGTGTTAAGACAATGTATGGCAGGGTGCTGATGCATAACAATGATCAGGAGTAAGCGCTAGGATGACAGTCTGCAGAACATATGAGAGTTTGTGACAGTGTTGAGAAAATATGACAGCGGTTTATAAGTCCATAATAACAGTGATCTATCAGTAGGCTACAGGGCTACAAGATACCTTAAGGCAGTGTTGAAAGGTTGCTTATGAATGGTGAATATGAGAGAGCAGTTGTCTACACTGTACAGGATAGTGGTGGAAAAGTATCATATTTATAGAAAGCATCGTGAAGGCAGTCACAGATGACTAAGGCCAGGAGTTAGGTATGACAGTCTTACAGGGTAAGACTATGTAACTGTAAAGACAGTCCTATGAGAATGAAAAGACAGTCCTGTGAGAATGAGCATACAGGACAGTCACAGTCATCAGGGCTAAGAAGACATGTTGAGGGCAATCATAGGTGATAACGTTTAAAGGAAAGTTCATAGTTCATAGCCTACCAAAGATGACAGTCCTTCAAATGACAGTGAACAAGTGAATGATTGCATGAGCAATGGCAGTGAGCAACAAGCTAGACACCTGTAAGTGACAAAATCAAACCATGGAGACTGTTGCATGACAGTTAGTGAGCAGCATATGAAGAATAATGGAAGGACAGCAATGTTCTATAAGATTATAGTCAATAATCCATAAAGGACAGTGACATGTGAACAACATATGAAAGACAATCCAATCAGCATCATGATTTATAATCTATAAATAACAGTCCATGACAACTGAAGCAGCCTACCAAAGATGACAGTCATCAAGGGTATAATCATCATGCAAAGGACAGTTCATTGGTACATGTAACAATATCAAGAATTTTACACAGTAGGCAGTAATCATGAAGGCAGCATTGTGATATGTATTAAGTGACACTACTTTCAACCTATGCATGTCAATATGTAAAATGATATGAACAACCATAGTTGAAAAACTCGCCGACTAATCGGCGAGTTACAAAAAACTTGCGGGTTTTTTTTGCTGGCAGGTTTTCCCTGCATTTGTATGCCAGATTTACTTGCCAAGTTTTTTTGGCGAGTCTGCATTAAAAACTCATCCGCTCAGAAAAGTGTCTCCCGCGGCCGCTAAAAAGGTTCATTTTTTCAGTCTAACAATTGCTCTCCTTCACCAAAAACACCCTTCCAAGCATTTGGCACATATTTGTAGCAATTTTGCATCAAGGAAACAAGATTTGAAGAGGATTTTGATCAAATTTCAAAGGCAAATTGGATTTCCAGGCAGGTTTTTTTATTTTTCCAGGTAGGTTTTCTGATTTTTCTTTTTCTTTCTTTTTTTAAAAATTTTCTTCATTTTTGCTAGATCAAAATTTTAAAAAGATCATGAATGTAGTATAAGAAGGTTATAAATAGATTTATATTCATCAAAACAAGATTCATCACCCTTTTTTACATTTTTTTCTGATTTTTTCATTGTTTTCACATTTTTTTCAAACCCTAGTTATTTTTTTTATTTTGAATCCATTTTTTTTTTAAGAAAATGTTTAGAAGCTTATAGATTAGTTGAAATTTTTACTAATTTAAAGTAATTTTCTGATTTTTTCATTGTTTTCACATTTTTTTCAAACCTTAGATTTTTTTTTTTTTTTTTTGAAGAAAATGTTTAGAATCTTAGATTAGTTTAATTTTTACTAATTTAAAGTAATCTATATTGATTTAATCTAATTTAGGTTGTTTTTTAATTTTCTATTAAAAAACTAACAAGTTGTGCTTTCACTTTGTATGTGTAGGTTAATTTATAATGGCAAATAGAGAAGCTTCTGCATCCAGTTCAACCTCAGGCTTTGCCCCATCCATGCCACCATCATCATTTGTAGGCACTTGTCCTCCAAGAGCTAGAGATCCTGCTTGGAAATATGCCTATCAAGGACTGGAACTTGGCTCAGGTTATTGTATTAAATGTGTTCTTGGAGGCATAAACTGCCTCAAATACCATCTTGCAGGCATCACTCATCGTGATGTCAAGCCTTGTCCTAACACAACTGAAGAAATAAAAAGACAAATGAATGCCATATTTGCAACCACAGAAGAAAAAGAATTACAAAAGGAGAGGGCAAAGGCAGCCATGCAAGCATCCATAGCTTCTTCTCAAGGTGCTCCAGTCAACCTTGAGTCGGATGATGATGCACTTCAAGGCATAGTGGGATCTCTTCATGGTCCACGTATCCGAAGCAAACCCACCACCACCACAAGCCCTTCATCTACTTCTAGTAGAGCACTAGGATAAGCACCTACATGCGCGGTACATGATTTTTTCTAAAAACACACCTATAGCACAACCTTCCTTAGAGGCAACTGGGTGGAATAGGGAGGTGCATGAGCAGGCAGACATTGCTTGTGCTGATTTTTCGTATTTCAACAACATCCCTTTCAATGTGGAAAGTTCTCCTTATTGGCACAATTTGGTTACTGCATTGACAGTTGCAGAAAAAGGCTACAAGGCGCCTTCTCGCACAGACTTGAGTGGGAGGTTAGTTAATTTAATTTTTTTGATAAATTTATAGCAATTTATAATGAATTTAAGCTATTTTTTTGTTTAGAAAGTAAAATTGTGTACTTAATTTCACTTTGTACTTGTAGGTTGCTTAGTAATGCAAGTGAAAGGGCAAAGGCACTGGTAGAAGAACAAAGAAATGAATGGAAAAAATATGGCTGCACTATTCTTTCCGATGGGTGGACGGATGGCAAAATCCGCACCATCATTAATTTTTTGGTAGCTTGCAGAAATGAGGTGGTGTTTTTGAAATCAATGGATACCTCCAACATAGTGAAAAATGCAAAAAAATTGGCTCAAATGTTGGAGCAAGTTTGCATGAAGGTTAGAATTGAAAATGTTGTGCAAATAATTACTAACAGCTGGTATTTTTTTGGACACCTTGTGCAGCACGTCTTTGACCTTTTTTTGGAGGACATAGGCAAACTTGATTGGGTCACACCAATTGTAGAGGATGCAAGGAGGATCACAAAATTTATCGACAATCACCCTTGGGTTCTTCACTTGATAAGGGATCACACCCAAGGGAAAGAGTTGGTGAGATCCGGTGTGACAAGGTTTGCAACAATTTTCTCAACGTTGCAAAGCATTCTTGATTCATTGACGGCTTTGAAACAAATGTTCATGAGTCAAGCATGGCTAGACTCAACTTATTCGAAGAAGCTAGAAGGAGAGAGGGTTGCATGCATAGTCTTCAACAACCTATTTGCACAAAGAGCTACAGAGATTGTGAAGATAACTTCAAAACTTAGAATTAAAATTCAAATTGAATATTTTTTTTTTAATATGTCTTTCATTGTAAATTTGTAACTTTAATCTTTTTGCATTTTTATATAATAGGTGTTGGAGCCCTTGGTTAGAGTTCTCCACTTGGTAGATGGGGATAAAACCCTAATGGGGTATATTTATGAGGCCAAGGAGGCTATAAAAAATTATTGGGTGATAGCCTCAAATTTGATCCCATATGGGAGATTATTGATAGGAGGTGGAACAATCAACTCCACCAACCCATCCACGTAGCAGTGTACTTCTTGAACCCCCGTTTCTTCCATTCAGGCACCTACTCAAATCCTACTAGATAGGTTATGGAGGGCCTCACTACTTGCATTCAGAGGATGACACCCCAGGCTGAGGTGACAAACCTTATTGTTGATGAATTGCAAAATTACAGGGAAAGAAGGGGTAGGCTCTATTCTTCAGACTTGGCTAAGCGAGCAATAAACAATCAATCACCAGGGATAAAATTCCAAATTTACAAGTTACGTCTATTGATAATTTGATAAAATATGTTTTTGAACTTTTGACTTTCCTTTCTAAGTTTCTAACTCTTCAATATTTTTTTGTGGTGGAAATACCCCAAATCTCCAAAGATTTGCCCTTTATGTCTTATGCCAACCTTCTAGTGCAGCCAACTATGAGCGAAATTGGAGCCTGTTTGAGGCCATCCACACGAAGAAGAGGAACAAACTAGTTCAGAAACACCTCAATGAACTTGTCTATGTGCAAGATAATCTTTGGCTGCACACAAGAGAGGTAGAGGAAATATTAGATGATCCAATTGATTTGGATGTGATAGATCCTTATAGAGTGATTGGACAGGGTGAGATGAGCAGCCTTCATTGTTTTTCGAGGATGATATCTATGATTTGTAGAGACAAACAATGGAGGAGGGGGGTGGATTGGGATTCTCATTGGATGACATTAAGGATGAGGATCAGGAGACTAAGGAGGAGTCATTGCCACCAGCATCTACATCTAGGATGGAGGTTGAGGAGCCACAGCAAAGTCCTATGACTAGACCCACTTCTACCTCTCCCCTAGTGAAAACTAGACATGGGAAGAGGAAGATGTAAATTAGTAAAATATATTAATGTAGTATTTACTTTCAGTTTTAGAAAAACAATTTGCTATATTCATTTTTTTTCAGACTATCAGTATCAGCGGATTCCACATAAGGATGCCATTTTGTACCCATTTTACTTTCAAATCAATCAAACACAACTAGACTCAGCTTATTTCTTTTATGTACTCATTTATTGACTCAATGGATGCATCTTATCATTGAATTTTGCACCAAAAAAAACGTTTTTAATGAAATTTAAGCATTTTTTTACGTTGTCGAGTTTTTGCCAAGTCGTGTTTTTTGGGCTTGGCGAGTTTTTCAATTTGGAGAGTTTTTCAACTATGTGAACAACAATGGAATCAAGTATTAGACCCAGTCAATGGAGCCTTGTTTGAACATTTTGAGGCAATGAAGACCCCTACACAGCTGTTCCAACGCGAGGAAATCTTGATGGATGAGTGAAATTAAGACTTATAAAGAAACCTCCAAACAAACATAGAAAGCCTAACAGAAGGAGACCTTATCCCACACCTTCAGGAGGTCAAAAGCAGTTAGGAAGAGTGGAGAACATGCCCTATTATGCATGACTACTGGCAGTTGAGGAGAATAAAGGTCGGTTTGAGCATTTAAGACAGCTGTAGTAGTAGTTTTAACACTTTGCAAGCATCTAGAAGAGTCGAGTTTGCCGATTGGAGTCTTTATAGGAACATCCAAAGGAGAAAAAACTTGAAAATTCAAGGATTCCTTCCCTCAACGCCCTGCTGGAACATTTGTAGCAGTCAAACAAGCAGATTGACCTCCCAAGCACCCAAGGAAGTTAGCAAGTTTCAAGGCAAGCATCTCCATTCATTGCGCACATGTCCTATATTCTCTCCTCATTGTTTGATATGCAAAGTGGACGCCTAGTAAAGACAGAAAAGAGATGTACTTTGTATAAGAACTTCAGATGTAACACATTATCAGGATTCTGAAGCATTTTGATCTCAGTAAACAGACTTGTACTCAGCTATTTTATACCTTTTTGATCAATAAAGAGCCATTTTAACCTTCTCACAGCTGTGTATTGTGTATATCATGGAATTATTGATTCTGTCTTGTGATAAAAATTGTTTATTCTTGATTAGCAATCTCATTTTCTTACCTTAATACAATAGTACGTATATTTTGTAGGTCATAGTTTGTGGTTCTGTCAAGTTTATGCAATTTTCAGTTGTGAACAATATTCTTTCTGATTGCTGATATAAACTTGAAACTTTCCTATGAAACACTTAATGCATAATATGCCAAATTTTGAATTGTGTATGGTGTATTGGTTCTTTAATCACATTGTGTATGCTCAAGCAAATGCAAGCCACTATATATTCTGATGTATCACCCCTTTTTCTTTTAGTTCTAAACTCAGTTTTCAATTAGAATTCTACCCTTTTTCCTTAAGAACAGCAGTAGAATAAGTCGGTTTTAGGTGTTACACTAGGGGAACCAGCCCTCTCTAGAGATTCACTCCCACTTTCAGGTCACCCACAGCCTAGGAGTGTTTCCATTGTGTCAGTTGGACGGACAATTGCCACACTAATCCTCCAAAGGGTGCATTCTGTTAAAGTTTGAGGATGAGATTTAACAGAAAGCAAAAATACAACACAAACACATGAAGAAATGAACAATATAACACAGCATATATCCTGGGAAAACCCTTCTTCTCAAGGGAGAAAAACCCAGCCACAAATATGTCTCTTGTATATTGAATCTCAACAAGCATGTCACTTTTACAATAGGCTGATAAGAAGGCCAACACAAAGCACCATAATTTGATGCAAATACAGAAATTGAGTGAAGCAATCTGCTAACAATTATCTCAGCCTTCTACTTAAGTATCAATCTGCTCTTGAGACAAACTCACACTTAATAATCATCTGCTGTAGATAGCAAACTCTCCTTGAAATAACCACTTAACTTAAGCAAGAATCAATCCCAAAATAGGGAATCGTCACTTGCATGTGCATGCACTAGGAGCATTATAATTGCCTATTTTTAGGAGCAGTTACAAATACATTTCATGCAAAGATTCTCTTGCATGTCTGACCGAAGATTCTATTGCATGTCAGTTACACTTTGCATGTTAACCATTTTGAATAAGACAATTTATGTGGGTCAACCAGCTTGTCATAACAGCTATTTAAAGAAGATGCCTCTGCTGCTAATACATCAACATTAAATATAAAATATAATTTGTAATATGTAGGCCACCAGCCTTAATTAAGGAGAAAATATCTCCCGAAGCTACCAAACACTAACACTCCCTCTTAGCTAGGGAGATATGTTTTCAGATATCCATGCACAAGTGTGATGTTGTCATCTCATCATGACGTCCACTATGGCTACTTCAAGAGAATGAAACAAGGGCTTTCACTTCAAATCTCTCTCGCAGAGAGAAATGCATTAACAAGGGCTTTCACCTCAAATTCCTCCGTCTCAGAGGAAAATGCATTAACAAGGGCTTTCACCTCAAATTCCTCCGTCTCAGAGGAAAATGCATTAACAAGGGCTTTCACCTCAAATTCCTCCGTCTCAAAGGAAAATGCATTAACAACAGATCTCCATGATGATGAAACTCCCTCTGAAGCTCCAAGTACTTGTATCAACCTTCTGACCTCCTCGTCCAAGGTTGCTTCTGATGAATTGTCAAACTCCCTCTGAATGTAAATTCCTCCTCTTCGAAGAAACTGATCTCAAAGACAACTTGAATAGGTTCTTCGTCTTCGAGAGATGTCTCCAGTTAAGTTTATCTCTTCAGCCTGCATGAATTCCTCACAGGATGCCTCGGGCTCTTCCTCCCTGAATTCCTTAGCCAGTCTCTCATCATCCTCTTGCTCCTTGAACCGTCCTAGAAGCATTTAGAGAGAGATTACTAATAGTTTAAACTACCCCAAAGAAATATCAATGCTACAAGATTCACTATCCCAATGTTATAGCATGAATTAATAACTACATAAAAATTCATGAATATTATTCAAACAGGAAATACTTATCTTTCCCTTAGGTCTACTCATATGAGCATTAATTTTGCTCCTGAATGATGACTCTGCTCAAAACAACAATTCCTTCTCACGTTTCTCCTGGGGAGAAGTCCTATGCCAAATATATTTATGATGATGCTCTATAATTAGCAACCATACCAACTCATAGTGAATATGCAACTGCACAGGCTCAGACGTCTATCCTTCTTAAAGTGACTATAATCTGCTTAACTCACATCAAACACAGCAGCTAGTGGCCAAGATACAATAGACTTGATGTCTTGATTTACACAATCAGCAATAGGCTTAGTCAACCCAAATCTGATCAGGTCTTTTCATAAACCCGCTATGATACCATGTTAAAGTTTGAGGATCAGATTTAACAGAAAGCAAAAATGCAACACAAACACATGAAGAAATGAACAATATAACACAACATATATCCTGTGAAAACCCTCCTTCTCGAGGGAGAAAAACCCAGCCACAAATATGTCTCTTGTATATTGAATCTCAACAAGCATGTCACTTTTACAATAGGCTGATAAGAAGGCCAACACAAAGGACCATAATTTTATGCAACTACAAAAATTGAGTGAAGCAATCTGCTAACAATTATCTCAGCCTTCTACTCAAGTATCAATCTGCTCTTGAGACAAACTTGCACTTAATAATCATCTGCTGTAGATAGCAAACTCTCCTTGAAATAACCACTTAAGCAAGAATCAATCCCAAAATAGGGAATCGTCACTTGCATGTGCATGCACTAGGAGCATTATAATTGCCTATTTTTAGGAGCAGTTACAAATACATTTCATGCAAAGATTCTCTTGCATGTCTGACCGAAGATTCTATTGCATGTCAGTTACACTTTGCATGTTGACCATTTTGAATAAGACAATTTATGTGGGTCAGCCAACTTGTCATAACAGCTATTTAAAGAAGATGCCTCTGCTGCTAATACATCAACATTAAATATAAAATATAATTTGTAATATGTAGGCCACCAGCCTTAATTAAGAAGAAAATATCTCCCGAAGCTACCAAACACTAACACATTCCAACATGACAACAATAACATTAAGCGTAAAAAACTCTGGGTCTATGACCTAAAGCCAAAGAACATTATACTTCAATTGTAGATCAACAATTAACTGATTAAGCCCATACAATCTTCTTTTGTTTTCTAAATAAGGCACCTCGGTAACATTCTAGTGCCCAGGGTGGAAAATGCATAGTTCACAATTGTTGATTAACAATTTCATCCAATCTTCACACAAAGAAATATAATGAGAAGTGGAATCACCCCATTGTATTTAACTCATTAATTTAACAGTAAACACAATCAAAGTTAAAACATCATTAACCATGCCACAAAGAAATAAACTACTTCCCTGCATATGGGGTTAGTAGAAGCTGTCCTTTGTGGGTGGTAGCCAAATGGCAACACCTTGAGCAGGATTGCTTCACGCATAATTTTCCTAGGGTGCCTAAAGGAAGCCAAGGATAAGCAGCTATGGTAGGATTATTAGAATAAAGAAGAAAAAATTAATTGTTTCTATATGGCAGGTATTAAATGGGACAAAACTCAAACAACAGAATTTTTTGCATGGCTTACAGATAGCTACCAAATGAGGTATAGAGAAGCTAAAAGTCAAGGAGATTCCATGATCAATTTTGTGGGCACGTAAAATGGGAAGTCAACTTGCTAAAGACCTGTAAAAACTCTGAACGAGGCTAAATAATCTTGGCAGGTTTCCTAGCTAACCAAGGTGTCAGTTTATGTCAAAACCACCAAGGTATTTGTATTAGTGAAGATGACCGGCAATTCAGTGACTTAAGGGAGTTTGTATATTATGTGCAGGTTCTTGACACTTGTAGAGTCCCACCCCATTCCTCCTTATTGTTGATGAGCTGTTGTAGCCCCAATCTATGATTTAAGGATGTATCAATGACTGCATCAGGTTTGAATCCTATCCTCGATCTCAGGAGAAATATCCCTTCCGGAATCAGGTGTAATGGAGAATTATGTTGTCATATTAGCAGTGCTGTATCTTGGCACTTTGTGATTTACAGTTATGTTTTGCACTCAGAATCTATTAACACTTTGTGATTTCAATCTGGCTAAGTTTTAATCTCTGATTATTCTGGATTTGTGTGGGGATCCTGACGATAGCTTTCTTCCCATCACGTGAGTCTTCTAAAGAATCGATGCTTCAAAGCAAGTGTTTGAATTCAATCCTGTAGTTTAATATAGCTGAGCTGCTGCTAACCCTCTAGAAGTATTCCTTTAAGGAATGAAAGATAGAATTGTTACAAACGAAAAGAAAAATGCAAAACCCTATTTCAGACTACTAGCAGGAAGCGCTTGCAGTCAATCCATGAGATGAAAGCTTTGATACACATGATTGATGACACTCTCCTTGGACCATCAAAGCGTGGAGTTAGGGCAAAAGAGAAGAGAAAAGCCAAAGCTCTCCATGAGGGATTTCTGGCAAGATTAAAATGTCAATCAGAGATAATACTGTACCTGAATGGCTGTTGGAGAGCATAGCATTTAATGTTTGGTCAGATAACAAGGCAAGAGATCTGGCATCAAGTTTCTTGGAAGATTATGCACTGTCTGATTCAAGGATGGCATGAACAAGGTGAAATGCAATATCCTCATTGAAAGTCTAGCTTATGAAATGGCAAGGCTTTCAATCTTATGGGCATCCATCATCAACATGATGGTGGACACTTTTCTTTTCTTTTCATAATTCATCATTACTAAATCACATTGGCTGGGAAAGATCAGAATGAGACGGCCCAATCTCAGACGCTGCTTTGCTCCTACAGTCCCCGATCACATCACAATGAAGTTCAAGGCGAACCTCTGCCGCCCAATTATAACCCTGCATTCTAAAATCCTAATAATCTTAATTAAGTCACCTTACATGACCAATCTGAAGCACATCCGTGTTGATAAAGGCCGCTTCTTTCTGGTTGGAATAAGGATCAACATAGGTTTCTGCAATACCAAAGATATTTCGCGGTGTTTCATTTCTTACCGAATCTAGCTGTTCAGTTTCAGGTGCAAGTTCAGTACTTTGTTTTAAGGTGTGTTCCCCTGGCAGGTTTAAAGCGTTCCTCTTCAATTTTAAAGAATCCTAAGGTTAGCAATTATGTTGTATCACAGACTCGTGTGCATATGGACCTGCGTTTTTCCAAGTTTCTGCCCTTTATGTTCGGCGCTTTTGCTGGCAATGGACTAAAGCTGACTGGTATGTGGGTTACGAGCTCCTTGATTATCTTGTGTATGTCATGCTCCAGTTCATTGCCAAGCGACGTAGATGAAGAAACTTTCTCCAAGCATATATAAGCCGTTATATCACTGTAGTATGAATGCTGAAAGAGTGGAGGTTGCAGCTGTCAACCTTTTCCTCTCTGTCAGACTGCTCAAAGAGACTATCGATTATCCTGATTAGATCATTCTCTGCATTTTTAGGGCACCCAAAATCAATGAAATCCCGAAATGGGTATAGACCCAGTAAAATTCAGTGGCGTTATAGATGGATACTGATCAGACTAAGCCATTGTTTACAACCCCAGAATCATTGCACGTAATTTATGCTACAAAAGTGCAGCTACCCAACAAAAGAAACCAAGGGTCTTATGCTTCTTATGCTTCTTAACTCTAGATATTATTCTGAAGCAATTGCAAAAGTAAACACCTAAAATTGTATTCTACAATTACACAGGCTTAGAAACATACCACTTTGTTATCAGTGACCTTGAGAACCAATTTTCCATCACAATGCCTGTATTTCATCACATATCTTGTCTGCATAGCAAGAATTAAGAAAATTTAACATTAAATAAATGTAACTAAACTCAAATTTCATAGAGAGAAGATGTAGTGGATACAGATACTGGATCGGAACGAAATAGCAGAACAGCTCGTTCTGCAAATTCATCCCACGAATCAACGTAAGCCATTGTATCCCAAAATTTGCTTTGCTCTATATTTACAGCCGTCCGATTGTTTTGGCCGGTTTTTTGTTTCGTTATTATAGTGTACAGAATGGCGAAATGTCGTTTTTATCCAAATCTACCGACTTCGTTTCCACAGCCGTCCGATTGTTTTGGCCGGTTTTTTGTTTCGTTATTATAGTGTACAGAATGGCGAAATGTCGTTTTTATCCAAATCTACCGACTTCGTTTCCACAGCCGTCCGATTGTTTTCGCCGGTTTTTTGTTTCGTTATTATAGTGTACAGAATGGCGAAATGTCGTTTTTATCCAAATCTACCGACTTCGTTTCCACAGCTCTGTAAAAAATGGCTGCAGTTGGAACCAAATTTTTATTATTTACCCGAACAAAAAACATAACTAAATTTAGGATTTTAAAACCCTAAAACAACGATTCTTTTTCTATCGACTCATATATATAAAATTATTTATTGTTTTTAATCACGACTCTAAAGTAAGAAGCGTTTACCCTATCATTTCGCCCGCATTCGGTGAATTTGACCATCATGTAGCCCTAAATTTGGATTTCCGCCTTCGTTGAGATAAGCACTGGAGTATTTGCGCCGCGTGTCGATGATTTAACAATAAATTATTATATATATTAAAATTAAAAGATTGATGAATATAAAAGTATTTTTAAATTTAATTGTATAACGATTTTTAATATTAATGATTAGATCATATTTTATGAAAATAAAAGTATTTTAAAATTTAATTGTATAATCATTTTTAGTGTTAATGATTGGATTATATTTTATAATTATCATTAAATTAAAAAAAAAATTGACAAATATAAATATTTAATTAATTTTTAAATTTTAAATTTTAAAATAATTATTAATTAATTTTCTAACTTTTTAATAGATTTCATTTTATTTTTAAGGCTTTTAACAATTTTAATATAGTTTTTTACTTTTAATATTTTATTTGAAGTACAATTCAATTTTATAATATTTTTATATTTATTAGTATGAGTTTTTTTTTTTCTAGTTAATTAATTATTAATAAGTTAGTTTTCAATCAATCAAAAACAATAATTTCTTAAAAAATAAAATAAAATTCAATGTAAAGTTAACTTGTAAAATATTTAACTTCATAAATTAGAAAAAAAAAATTGTGGCTAAAAAGTTTTAGGGGAAACGTACCAGTAGCCATCAGGCTAACTTCGCGCATTCGTGCAAAGTGCAAAATAGGTACAATTTCATTTTTTTTTGGGCTTCTTCGTAAACGAGTTAGGACCTTAAAAAAAAAAAATTGGCTTCTAGGTATTTAAAACATGCCTTATGGAACCCGTAAAGCAAAAGGGGTTTTTTTTACCTCTGTCCCCTACATCTTCATTATTTCGCCCATACTCGTCCATTACAAATCCAAAAAAAATAAAAATTAAATGCCTATTTACAATTATCATTTAACCTATTTCAAGTTACATTTGTATGTGGGCCCAATCAAAATATCATGTGGGTCCGCTAGGAGGTGGTCCCTTTAATCTCAACCTCATCACATTAAAATGTTATCCACATGCCCCATATGCCTTCATCAAACCACGCGTATGAGTTAACCACGTGCCCCATAAGCCTTCATCAAACCACGCCTATGTGTTAACCTAACCACAGGTTGTTGGGCAGCTTTAAGCCCTAAACTCATCATCTCCCGCAGTTTCTTTCTAGAATTTTTGTGGCTGCCTCCTCTCTCCCGCCGTCGACTTTTGCTCTATGACCATGGCGACATCCTTCAGCTCCCTTTTGCTGCAGGTAACATCTCCATCTCTCTTCACCTACAAGATTGCTTGTTCAACAGTGGTTTTTTGTTGGGTTTGACAGTGTTTGAGTGCATTTTGGCGTGCTTAAAAATCATTTCTATGTATGGCATTAAGGGTTTGACTGTAATCATTTCTATTTACATGTGACTAGTAGAAAAATGATCCATCATGAATTATTCTATCTATGGCATCGACGGTTTGACTGCTATGCCTTTTTTTGACATTATTCTATGAAGTAATCACATGTAATGTGATATAAACAAAACATTGACAGAATTTTGACCAAGAATAATCATGAAAATTAATGGGTTATCGTCAAACACTAGTATAATCATAAAATTTTATAGGTTTTTAGATTTTGCCTCAAATTATTAAGGGGTTTTAGGATACGGGTTAATGGGGTTTCGAATCCCTACATTTTAAGTATTAAAAAGATGATGGGTATACAGCTTTTTGTCCCTATATTATTACAAAGAGAATACAATTACATCTCTATAGCAGGAAATAGTAGGAATTAGAGAATGACTGTGAATGTTCACACACAAATCTAGGTGTTAGTTAATGTGTTGCCTAGAAGGAAAATGGGTTATTGTTATTTGAACACAAAAGAAAAAGGTAGATGTTTTTGCAGTATGAATACATAGAAAGAGTGGTTTATAACTAAGTAACATGTTGACAATTAATCCCGTGAGCTATCCCTAATCCAATGGCTCTGTGTGGTTGCAAAACCCAAATTAATAATTTGGGATTTTCCTGCATAACCAGCATAGAATAGATTAGAAATGACACTAGTGGAAGAAAAATAAAGTAAACCAAAACTATCAAGTCTACAATTGTGCGAAAATATTTTTTCTTAAAATGGGGTAGCCAACCCTCCTCTCCTCAACACTAAAATAAACTTATTTCATATAGAAGTATTCATGTTGGTATTTCACTACTATACAACCAAAATATTCACTTGAACAAGCAACAATATCTTTCATCAGCTCACTTTTGTCTTTTATAATAGTTTCAAATATAGAGTCAATGACAGTAGAATGAGGTTTTGCAATCATTTACTCAGTATTTTGATTCTATCTCCATTACAGAATGTTCAAATAGTATCATAGTGCATCATATTAACATTTACAAGTAGAATGAGTACAGTATGAAACAGATTTACATAAACTTTCAATCACCACATAATTTCCAGTTTTCTCTTCTTCTTTTTTGTCTTTGCTACAAGGAGCTTTCTATCAATATATTCATGCATAGAAATAACAGAGTGCAATATATATATAATCTCATAATAATATGTCATTGTATGCAAATATATACTTTTACAACATGAGACTTGATATATATATAATCTGAGATCTGATAATAATATATCATTGTATTTGCATATAATGATATATATATGTATTAGTATTATTATTATTATTATTATCAGATTATCAAATTATATATTATTATTATCAGATTATCAGATTATATATTATTATTATTATTATTATTATCATCAGATTATATATATATATACAGTAATGCCTTGTAGTGTTTCATCATATCAAACCATGTACGGTTTCATGACATGGACCTTAACATATGTAATCTGATATTGATATATATCTATATAAGACTGTACATATGTAATCTTATATATATATGTGTGTATAATCTTATATGGATAATAAAGGTGAAAACGAGGAAGAAAACCATGGGAGATGATGAGTATATGGCTTAAAGCTGCCTAGCAACCCGTAGTTAGGATAACACATACGTGTGGTTTGATGAAGGCTTATGGGGCACGTGGTTAACTCATACGCGTGGTTTGATGAAGGCATATAGGGCACATGGATAACATTGTAATGTGATGAGGTTGAGATTAAAGTGACCACCTCCTAGTAGACCCACGTGATATTTTGATCGGACCCACATACAAACGTAACTTGAAATAGGTTAAATGATAATTGTAAATAGCCCTTTTTTCATTCAACACACCATTGTTTGGCAGGAAAATACAAATGTGAAAGTCAATCACCATAATTCAATGCATTCAATATACACATTCGAATGATTTTATAAGAGGCAATTTCCAGTGTCATTTTCATTACGAATTCTCTTATGCTTTCACTGCATATCCTCTACAAAATTCACCTTCGTACATATAACAAAACAAAAATCATATTATAATTCATATGTACCACTGAATTTATGCAAGCCACCTATTTTTTCAATTACACCAAATATAAAATTGATTTCCTATAAGCCACAACAGAACTCAGGCATAATTGGCCACTACAAAATGAAATGACATATTGTTTCCCATGAAGATTCAATTTGCACATTCCAATGATTTTATAAGAGGGAATTCCCTGTATATCCTCTGCAAAATTCAGAGCTTACTAAGGCAACCTATGCACATTCCTCTTAAAAGGGAGCTTATTCATGTTGGTACACCCAAAATAACTAAATTCATGTTTTTTATTTATTAGTATACCAAATTTACATTTGTGTTGTCTGTTTCATTATTCAATATACTCTTTTATATTTATGTACTCAGTGTCTACATTATTTTCAGGCATACAGAATATTCAGTTTTGACTTAGCTATTCAAATGAGCATTATCCATTATGTAATCATATCACAACATACAATATATTTATTTTATTTTATCTATTTTCTTCCACTCATTTTATGAGTTTTAATAATTAGATTACATATTTGTATATACATATACATATACATGTACATGTATATGTATATGTACCTTCATATACATGACAATGTCATGTATTTGTATATGAAGGTACATATACATATACATATACATATACATGTACATGTACAGGTATATGTATATGTACATACATATACATATATGTATATGAAGGTACATATACATATACATGTACATGTATATGCATATGTATGTATGAATGTATATGTATACATGTATATGTATATACATAGACATGTATATTTATATAGATATACATATATTTATTGAAAGTCGTGGCACGAAGTATATGCACAATACACACTGTCAAATAAATTCGTGCAATGGTTGTCACTAAATATATGTATATTTATATAGATGTACATGTATATGCATATAGATATACATGTATACATATACATATATATGTATATATATGTCCATTCTATTGCACTCTGCCATATATGGTGCCATCATATGTAATACACACTATTATTTTCAGCTTCATACCAAGGATCAAAACATTGTGGATTTTAATGCTCCAATCAAAACTCTTATTGTTGTGCATGCAATATTGTAAGGATGATTTGATGTGGGAATGTTACGAGTACCGAGTACTACCCCCATTTATTACAATTATTTTGTAGGCAAGCGGGAGCGTGGAGAGGTGAATCAAGTATGTGGATTATCAACATACCAACAAAGTTGTGTTTGTTAACACAATAAACTCTATAGGGACATTTTGCTCTGAATGCTTTATGATATGTTTACATTTTCTGGATATACATATGTTCATAAATATATACTTTTCTTATAAATGCTTATTTGATTGGAGGAATATATTTATTGGCATTGGTCTCTTAATGGCAGGCATGCGAGGACTTATCCGCAATCAACAGAAGACATTCAACGTTAATGACAGGTAAAGTCTATGACTTTACTTTGGCAATGACCTAGTAATACTGAAAAATGTGTCTTTTTATATATATGGCTGAAAGTTAGATGAAATGAGCAATAGTATACAGTAATTATGAGATTAGTTAGTATTAGATTAATTATATATCTGCATGTATATATATATATATATATATATATATATATATATATATATATATATATATATATATATATATATATATATATATATATATATATATATATATATATATATTGATAGGTATATATGTACATACATATATATGGTTATGCATATATGTATGTACATATATAGCTATATATATATATGTGTGTGTGTGTCTATGTGTATATATATATAATTAATCTAATAATTAACATGTAGTTTTGTTAATTTTTGATACTGATAATTGATAAGAATATATCATTGTTTGCAAATACATATATACAATTTGATAAGAACGTATCATTGTCTGCAAAGAATGTATCATTTTCTACTAGGCGGTGATCGCTTTAATCTAAACCTAACCACATTATCTTGCTAACCACGTGCCCCATATGCCTTCATCAAACCACGCATATGGGTTTACCTAACTGCAGGTTGTCAGGCATCTTTAAGCCCTAAACCCATCATCTCCCACGAATTTTTTGGCAAGTTAGTATTTGCAAACAATGATATATTCTTATTAGATTGTGTGTATATATATATACATACAATCTGATAAGAATATATCATTGTCTGCAAATATATATATACAATCTTATAATATAATATCACTGTCTGCAAATTGTGTTTGCAAACAAAGTTTTGTGATTATTTTTATTGACAAAGACTTAAACATAGTGTAATTAGCGAGACCACGGAAAATAGAAGGCTGAAACCATCATCAAACATATAAGGCATACAAATTTGAGGTTCCAATAACAAACAATAGCAACATTAAGACATTTTATAATCATATCATAGTTATATTTTCAATCAAACTGCAATAATTGATTGGGTGGTGCGAGAGAAAAACATGGCTTGAACATACTTGAAACATATGAAAATATTACTCAAAGCTTGTATTGATCTTCTCACCTTAAACATATGTGAGGTTTGAAACATAATTACAACAGCATTATCACATCTTATAATCATATCACAATTATAACTTTAAGCAGATAAACAGATCTAATTTGCAAACCAGATCACCAAAATATACTGCTACATCGATCAAAAAACAAAATTGAATATGCACATAATCAACTATTCATATTTATAGGAAAAGGAGGTGGTGTGATATATCTTCCAATAGCTAAGTTGGGTCCACTTGTAGGAGGTGATACTTGGTTAATACCTCCTTGAAGGCATGTTGCTATTTGAGCAAGTAATGCCTGGCTTGCATCAGCAGTCAATCCCATTTGTTGTGAGCCACTTCAAACCTACATATTGTTGATGGTTGTAAAGGTTGGTGACAAAATGCTCATCATATCAAGCAGGATAGGATGTTGGGAGGGTATAGGATCCCCCACTGTAGACTTATGTTTTCTCTTCTCTGCTTGTTTTGCTTTCTTTTCTGCTGCCTTTTGTAGACGTTCAGCCTTGGCCTGCTCCTATCTAATGGCTTTCTCTCACATTCTTATAATTTTCTGCTCATCTTCTATCACTTTCCTTGCTTGCTTCTCAACCCTCGTTGCTTCCTTTAGAATTGCTTTGGCTTCACGGTCTGCCTTTCTCTACAACATCTGCTCCTTCTTACATTGTTGCAACTCCTCTTGCCTTTTCTTCTCTGCCTCTTGTTGGTTGAACAATTCGATGAAGGCATCAAATGTTAGTACTTGGGACTACCTACTAAGGCGAAGCACTCCCGAATGACCTCTTTGTGATGTTCCTTGCACCCTTTGCACTGGAAGTTTCAAGAATTTGTTGTTTGGTCATGTTGTTTGCAATCCATCATGTGGGGTACATGGCACAAACTTAGCTTCTTCCTCACTAATAGCATTGTCATCTTCACTTTGACCATCACTATGCTCTTGCCAATTCCTTGCAGTAGTGAAGTAATGTATTACTTCAGTTGGATCAACGTGTGGTGGGGAAGGCATAGAGAGGCTTACTTCTTCCTTAGTTGGATTTATTTGCACTCCAAGGTTTGTGGCTGCTTCATGCATCCATTTCGGTTGGCTAACTTGAGTTGGCAAACTCAGGCCTGCTGATGTAGTGGTTGTATCTTCATTGCAGGTTGAAATAACTGGTTGAACTTCTAGTTGAAAATCTGCCAAAACTTGTTGGATTTCTAGTTGAATGTGTGTTGTAGTTTCATCACCCCCATTGTATTCCATTGCAACATCACTTGCCACTTCCCTTGCATCGTATTCCCTCACAAAGCCATCTATTACATCCTCATTGTAACCAAGTAGACGCAAGCATGTCTTTGTTGCTATAACATTGTCTTCAATTTCCATTGTGACTGGTTCATCTTCTATTGTAGGAGTTGCAACATCATCCTCAACAACATAGTCCTCACTTGGCCCCATGTCATTGTCAAGGGCTAACTGATTAAGAGGCCAAATTCCTATTTTGCGGAACCCACTAACAATGTTGCTTGGTTTGAAGGCTTTTCTAAAAGCTTGGCTTGTAAGAGTTGCCAACTCTTCATGCCCAATATCAATATGCGGGTTTGCAGCTTGCCAAATGGTTCTTTCCTCTCTAAAATATGCCTTGAATGGAGCAAAAACACTGACATCCAATGGCTATAGCTTGTGACTGGTATGAGCAGGCAGCGTTAGTAGGTCTATTCCTAATTTTTTGATTCTTCAATGGTCTTGAAAGCCATGTGGCTGCCATGACCATAAAAAATGAGAACGGCCTTGTTTGTCTGTGAAACCCCACCGGGGATATTAGCTACAAAATGGTCTAACCATTTGACAAATAGTTCCTTTGTCATCCATGCATGTTCTTGGACTGCCATTAATGCCCCTATCTCATAATTAATGATATAGTTTTGCATGTGCCTCTTTGATTTAAATAGGTAGAACTCGAGAATGCTTATCCCAACCGCACTTACACAAGCCAACACTTTGATCCACTCTCTAATTTTTGAAACCAAATGTGGTACATATTTTGTACCCAATTTGGCAATAACTCTCACACCACAGTTCCTACCAACCTAAATACCAGTCTCATCGCAGTTCCATATTCGACTTGCTCCATAGTGGTTAAGGTTGACAGATTCTCGAGGTTGTCATAGAATGCTTGCACGACAAAAGCACAAACCATAATCGCTTTGTCATTGTCCACTCCTTCAGCTATTATGATTATCAAATCTGGGTTCCTTCTTCGAAATCCTGCCCACCATGACCTCTTGGGGACCCCATTTGTGAAAGGATTGGGTCAACTTGCAGTTATTTGGGAAACTATGGCTTGTAGTTGATTTACTTGCAGTATGTGGCCCAATTATGCCATGTCCTTGCACCATTGGACAACTTCAGTCTCCTCCTCTTCAGTGAAAATTGTATGTGGACCCCTCCTCTTCGTGGTGGTGCATCCTAACAGCCACACCCTCAAACTATTAGGTGGCATACCCCACTTGATTTTTGTTGCCCTGATTGATATGTTGTGTTCTTCAACACTCTTAACTGCTCCTTCCATATCAACATATGTCCACTACCTAATGGGTAAGGTGAGGGAAGTTGCACAGTAGGTTGAACATTTGGCTGTACAGGGGGTTTGACTTTTGTTGTGTTGGTGGCTTCATCCGCAGAGTCAGGAACATCTTTTGGGTTAGGATTTGCATGAACTTCCTCATCAAGTTGTGTTTCAATGAAGTGCACCCCATGAGTGACTCTAATGGTGCATTTTCCTCTTCGTACAACCCTTGTCCTTCTAGCAGGTGCGATAATTTTCCACTTAACCTACATAGATAGTAAAAAATGAATAACGTGTTAGTGTAGCAAAGAATATATGATTGCTTGCATAGATATATACAATCTGATAAGAACATATCATTCTCTACAAAAATATATATACAATATGATTAGAACATATCATTGTTTGTGAAGCTTCATGTGATTAAATTTCATGATTATACCGGCGTTTGATAGTATACCCATTAAATTTCATGATTATACTTGGTGAAAATTCTGTCAATGTTCTGTTTAAATCACATTACATGTGATTAGTTCATAGAATAATGGAAAAAAAAAAGTATAGCAATCAAACCCTAGATGCCATAGACAAAATAATTCATGAGGGATCAAATTTCTACTAGTCACATGTAAGTAGAAAAGATTACAGTCAAACCCTTAATGCCATACACATAAATGATTTTTAAACATGCCAAAATGCACTCAAACACCGTCGAACCCAACAAAAATCCACTGTTGAACAAACAATCTTGCAGGTGAAGAGAGGTGGATCAGATTTCTACCAGTCACATGTAAACTCTACACGGCTTGATATGATGAAACAACACATGGCATGACTATATATATATGTATGTATGTATGTATGTATGTATGTATACAGTCTGATAAGAATATATCATCGTCTTTGTAGACAATGATATATTCTTATCAGATTATATATATATGTATGTATGTATGTATACAATCTGATAAGATATATATATATATATATATATATATATATATATATATATATATATATATATATATATATACAATCTACTATGATGAAACCCTACACGACATGATATATATATATATATATATATATATATATATATATATTTGTCTGCAAATTGTATTCCAAAAACTAGTAAATAAATTGGGACAAAAACTGTACACCCATTCAACTTCGTGATTATTAAAGAGAGATTCAGAATATAATTGTGATATGATTAAAAAATGGGTAATGTTGTTATTATATTTGATGTATGGTATAATGCTTCTATTATTATCTTTGATTTATGATGAATGTAAGTGAAAAAAATGTAACTACGATATGATTAAATAATGGATAATGCTAAGTTGAGCAACTAACTAAAAGCAAAATTATTTGTATGCATGAAAATAATGTAAACACTTAGTACATAAATATAAATATAATGTAACTACGATATGATTAAATAATGGATAATGCTAAGTTGAACAGTTGAGTGAAAGCAAAATTATTTGTATGCCTGAAAATAATGTAAACACTGAGTACATAAATATAAAAGAGTATATTGAATAATTAAACAAACAACATAAATGTAAACATTATGCCTGATAATAATGTAAACACTAAGTATATTGAATAAATAAAACATTATGACTGATAAATATAAAAGAGTATATCAAGAATAATGAAACAAACAACAAAAATGTAGAACAATATGCTTGAAAATAATGTAACCAGTGAGTACTTAAATATAAAAGATTATATTGAATATTGAAACAAACAATGTAAATGTAAAACAAAGAGGCTGAAAATAATGTAAACACTGAGTACATAAATATAAAAGATAATATTGAATAATGAAATAGACAAGATAAATGTAAATCTAGTATACTGATAAATAAAAACATGAATTTACTTATTCTGGGTGTACCGACTTGAATAAGCTCCCTTTTAAGAGGAATGTGCAGAAGTTGCCTTAGTAAGCTCTGAATTTTGCAGAGGATATTCAGTGAGAGTAGAGGAGAATTCGTAATGAAATGACCCTGGAAATTTCCTCTTATAAAATCATTTGAATGTGTAAATTGAATGCATTGAATTGTGGTGGTTGAGTTTCAAATTTGTTTTTTTGTGGGAAACAATCTATCATTTCATTTTGCAGTGGCCATCTATGTCTGAGTTATGCCGTGGCCTTTAGGAAATCAATTTTATATTTGTTTTAATTGTCAAAATAGGTGGCTTTATTAAATTCAGTCAGATATATGAATTATACTATGTTTTTTGGTATATTAGGGAGCCTTACACCATTAACTGTCTATGCAGGTACCAGAAGTAGATGGAGTTAATGCATGAAGATGTGAAGGGAAGTGTGGGTGAATGTGCAATTGATAGCTCATAAAGTTGATCAATGTTTTGTATTATGTCAGAATGTGCACCATTAACTGTTTATAATGTTTTAAAGTATGTGACATTGTGCACCATTAATTGTTTATGTATACATGTAAATACAATGTACTAGAAGCTTTAAGCCACTTGCATGGAGTGGTTATTGTAAACATCACTATACTTTATTTAATTAAAAAATGACTTTATTTTGTGCAAGTTGACTTGTGTTGAAAACATAATTGCACCAATATATGTTTAATTTTTATTTTTTTGTTGGTTGGTTACACACTAAGTAGTGAACATATACTGGTGTAATGTCTAATTTTTTATTGGCATAACTAAAATGTAAACGAATATTGGGGGGACAGGTGAATGAGGAGTAAACAACAATCGGATCATGAACATCAATCGGATCATAAATGACAATTGACGAATTTTTTGGAAAAGTGAAATGATATTTTTTAGAAAGTTGAACTATTATTTTGCCTATTATTAAATACATCTCAAGCTTCTCCACTAAACTTTTGGGGAGATTAAGTAATGTCCTTCCAAAGCTTCTTTGGATTTAAAACATATCTAACACTGACGTCAAAGATAATAAAACTTCTTTCTATTCTAGTGTAATAATATAAAATAAAAAGATAATAAAACTTCTTTCTATTCTGATGTAAATAATATAAATGAGATTGAATGTAATGATGAAATGAAGGAAGAAAAAAATAAGGCTAGTAATAAATTAAAGATAAATTAAATACTAATAATAATAAATATTAAAAATTATTAATATTAATTTTTATTTTCATATAATAATTATGTCAAATTTCTATTAATATATTAACATTTATAATAGATTAATTTTTTTAATTTCACATAAATTATATTATTCATATTGTTATTTAACAAAATTATTTTATAAATTTTATTTTTAAATAATTATTATTTAGTTCTTTCTTATAATTATATTATATAATTAGTTAATTTTATTTAATATAGAAAAATAAAAAATAATATTTATATTTATATTATATAATCAATAAATTTATATTATATTATACATATTGATATGTAACATAATTATTAGATAAAATTTATATTTATATAATAATTATATTTTTTTCTTTTAATTATATTATACTATCATTTGATTTGATTTTTTATTTTGTTTGATATTTATATTATCTTTTTAATATTTAAAATTTTAATACCTATTTATTTTTATATAAGATAATTGGTTTTTATATAATAGAATTAAGATAAGATTAATAATTATTAATATTAATATAAATGCATATAACTATTTTTATTATATAGGCATGCATTATCTTATAATTTACATTATAATGATTAATATATTATTATAATTATAATAAAACTAACATTAATATGACATTTTTAAATGATTATGTTAATACTTTAATTAACAAAACTCATATTTAATTTTATTCACATTAATAAAACTTAATTTTTTTATTAAACTAAAATACTATAAAGGCGAGTACTAGCCACTACATGACACTTGTTAATATTGAATTTATTTTCAATTAATTTAATATTGTTTGTATTATATTAACTATATTTTTAGGTAATTTTTTATTAATATTTCAGTTCTAATAAATTAAAAAACTAGTTTTACTTTTTGTTTAATTATTTATTAATTTAATATGTATTATTTATTATTGTGGGAAATAAGAATACATCCAGTTGGCACGGCGCAGCATGAGGAAGTGAAAAGGCAGACTGAAATTGTGAAGGCTCTGGTTGAAGGTGATCATGGTGACGAGCAAAGGTGCAAGGGCATTGTTACTAATGTCGTTGGTTTGGGTCAATTGGGTTCTCCTAGGGTTGTCAAATCAAGATCAGATCTCCAACTATGGGCAAAGGTGGCGGAAGAAGAAATTTCGCTAGATCTAATCAAGGGTCGTGCAACCAATGAACAATGGAGAGGACATAACAATCGATTAGACTCCAGGAATAAAGAAGGGAATCACAATGGCTTTGGTTGGAATGGGAAGCCTAGGTATGATATGCCTCAACCCTTTCAACATAGATAACAGAGATTCAATGACAATCAAGGTGGTCTAAAAAATACTGGTGGTGGCAAAAGGAACTGGGGCAAAGGAAAAAACCCTAGATGGGATCATTCTTGTGTGTGGAACAAAAATAGGCACACGACGAATTCTCAACAGTAGGATCTGGCTCTAGAGGAAAGAAATCCAACTTCTATTTTCAATGGTAACTTTCACAATAAGGCTTGGGAAGACAAGAACAAGCCGAATCTAAGAAGAGGAAACAAAAAGACAATGGTTGTTGGCACAAAAAAACTTCAACCGATAATTACACGATTGGAAAAATTGGGCTTATTGGTAAAAATGGTATGGTAGGGATCTCAATTGGGATAATATGAGATCAACTAGTGGTGTGGGCATTGGGGGGAATAAATACAATTTAAAGCCCTAGCTAATGGCTATTTTGTAGTGATTTTCCTGTCAGAAGCAATCAGAGAAGATATCGAAAGCGGGATATGGTTAATGGATGATTGTGGATTCTATATTCACAGATGGATGGTAGGTTTTGATCTCCTTTGTCACAACATGGAAAGGATTCTAGATTGGTTTAAACTTCCCAATTTACCCTTGGAATTTTGGGAACCCAGAATATTAGAAGACATTGGAAATCACTTAGGCAAATACATATGTGTTGAAGAAAGACTCGGCGAGGATGAGATAAGCACCTATGTAAGATTGTGTGTAGAAAACAATCCTAACAACTCACATTGGAGAGAGATTGAGCTCTTCATTGATTGGGGCAATTGGTTGCAAACTTTGATTTTGGATTTATGCCCTAATAGCACCCTTATCAAGACACTAGGTTGGTGTAAATCGTCTAGTGGAACAATTGGTGTCAACAAGGATGTTCTAATGCAACATTCAGTTAATGGTTGTGACCCTGGTCCCTCTAAGGCAAATTCAGTTGGGAAATTCAACTACGGTTTCCCGGAGGCTCAAGAGGCAAATCCAAACTTAATGTCAAAAGTGTCCCTTACAATGGAGTAGAAGGAGGATATGGTGAGTCAAAAGAAAGCACTAGATAAGAAAACATCGAAAGCTCTAGATTTGATGAACCTCAACATTCATGAAGATGATCTTAATTCCCTTATCGAAGTAGGGTACGAATTGGTAGAACTGGCGAAAGCAGCCAAAAGTGGCTCACTCAATTTGGAGACTACTAGTTTGGATGAGGATTGGGTGGATGTCCCAAAGCTAGTAGAAGTGATCAAGAGTCAGATGAAGACGTCGTCTCCCCCAAATCAAACAAGCAAATCAAGGTAATTGGAGATTTGGGCATTTTCTAAAATGAAGCGACCAAGTTATCTCCAGATTGTGGAGAGAATAAGAAAAGAGGTTGAATCCCCAATCAACAGAAACTTAAATGGGATGATGAGGCTAGCAGACAGTTAAAGATTAGCGAGATGTTGAAAGTAGGGAAGGGTGGGTCCCTTCATGAACAACAATGAAAATCATTTCCTATAATGTTAGGAGCTTAAATGCCCTTTAACAAAAAGTGCCTTTTAGGCATAGATTGGATTCCTTCTAGGCATATATTTGTTTACTACAAGAAACAAAATTAGGAGAATAGGAAAAGGAGTGTTTCAGTAGAAGTTTGAAGATGTGGAAAATGGTTGGGGTTAATGCTACTGGCCCCTCTAGTGGTTTATTAACCTTGTGGTGACCATGAAACATGATGTTAGAAGAAGTGGCTTCCAGTAAGTATTGGATCGCAAGTAAGGTAAGGAGTCTTGCATCCAATTTGAATCTTTTGTTGATCAATGTATATGGTCCTATCACTTGCATTGAAAAAAGAGAACCCTTAAGTGAGCTAGATATAGTATGCAATAATCCTACCTTTGAATTTTGTCTACTTGGGGGGATTTTAATGCCATCTTGAGAGAAAAAGACAAAAAAGGTGGAGTGGGGAGGAAATTGCAATCTCAAATTGATTTTGAAAAATTTGTGGAAAGAAAAATTTGTGGAAAGAAACATGTTATTAGAATAACAGATGGGTAATGGTCAATACACTTGGACAAATAGGAGGAAAGGTTTTTGTAGTATTGCAAAGAAATTAGATAGATATTTGTTCAAATGGGATATAAGTCGATTTCCTTTCAGTTTGGAGAGAAAAATTGTGTTAATCTCAGGTTCTGACCACTTCCCCATCAATCTGGAGATAATTGGGGAAAGAAAACCAGTCAGGTGCCCTTTCAAGTTTGAAAACATATGGTTTAGAGATCCAAACTTTCTAGATCTAATTAAGAAATGGTAGTCAGAGTGCAATCCTAGTGGGTCCGAATTATTTAATGTGGTTACCAAATTAAAGCTAATCAAACACAACTTGAAGAACTGGAATAAGGAGTGTTTCAAAAAACATTTTCAAGGAAAAGAGGAGAACAAAAGAAGCCTTGGTGGCACTAAACAAAAAAGTGCTAAAGGAAGGAATGGATATCAGCAGCTTCAATCAAGAAAAAGAGTTAAGGAACAAATTGTGGGACATTTTGGCCAAGGAAGAGATCTTTTGGTGGCAGAAGTCTAGAGAGCTTTGGTTGAGAGCTGGTGACAAAAACACAAAGTTCTTTCACAATTCCACAAAAGTGAGAAGGGAAATTAACAGGATTACATCCATCAAGGCCCTTGATGGGAGAATTTTAGAAAAAATAGAAGAAGTCAAAGAATCTACAATTGAGTTTTTTTAGAATCTTTTAAATGAATGAAACGGTTCCAAGTTGGAGGTGCAACAACAATTTTTGGAATGCATTCCCAGGATAGTATATGAAGCTCAAAATGAAATGTTGATTAGTAAATTCATAGAGAATGAGATAGAAGAGGCCATTTTTCAATTACACCCTGACAAAGCTCCTGGCCCTGATAGGTTTTTTGCCGCCTTCTTGTAGAGATGTTGGGATATAGTGGGGAAGGAGGTGGATGAGGTGATTGAAGATTCTAGATGCTCGAGTAGGGCCCTTAGGGAGGTAAACAACACCTTCATCACTCTCATCCCAAGAAGGAGAAACTTGAGTCTCTTGAAGAATATCGACCAATTGCACTTTCCAAATCTCTACAAGATTTTAGCCAAATTTGTGGCTAACAGAGTTAAGAAGATTTTACCAGATATAATTATGAAGGAACAAACAAGTTTTATCCTAGGAAAGTCAATCTTGGATGGAGTGATAATCGCCCAAGAGGCCATTCACTCAATCCAAAAAAAAAAAACAAAATCTATGTTGATAAAACTAGACATTAAGAAAGCATATGACAAAGTTAATTTTGGACGTTTTTGTTCAAGGTCTTGGAGGCTTTTAACTTTCATAAAGGATGGCTAAATTGGATCTTCGAATGGATTTTCCTACCCCAGTTATTTGGGCCTTATAAACAATTCCCCAGAAGGTTTCTTTAATGCTTCTCAAGGTCTCATACAAGGGGACCCATTGTCTCCCTTTCTTTTCATTATCATGGTCAAGGCCCTTGGGAGATCTTGCTCCAAATCTTGGCGTGATGGCTGCATATCAGGGATCTAGATAGCCTGTGGAATGCCAAAGATCACACATCAGTAGTTTGTTAATGACACAATGTTATTTGGTTCGGCTTAGGAGGGTGAGGCAAGAAATTTCAAAAACATTTTAGACCAATATTTGTTGGCATCAGGTCAAGAAGTCAACAAAGCAAAGTCAAAAGTTTTCTTTTCAACGCAAAAATTGGAAAAAAATTTCAAATCCTAAGAATTCTGAAATTCAAAAAAAGGCACTCTTCCTTGCAAGTATTTGGGATTGCCTTTGGCAAAGGGTGTGTTTCCAAGGAAGCTTTGGAACCCCCTATTGGACAAGGTAAAAAACAAGCTGGCAACGTAGAAGTGTAGATGGTTCTCATGGGTTGGAAGGCTCACTATGCTCAATTCAGTAATTGTTGCAATTTCAATTTACATGATGTCTTGTCTCCCCTTATCTAGCACAACCAACAAAGATCTCAATAAAAAAATGAGGACCTTCTTTTGGCAAGGAAACTCTGAGCAACACAAATACCCCCTGATCAAGTGGAAGTAGATATGTGAGCAAAAAGAGGTGGATGGCGGAGGTCTAAAGAATATGCTCATGTAGAACAAGGCTCTGGGATCAAAGTTGATTTGGTTAATACATTCAAAGCAGGATCTCAAATGGGTCAAGATTCTAAAGGCGAAATATTTGGATGAAGAAGACAACAACATTTTCACTTCACAAACACTCCTGAGTGGTTCAAGGATATGGAACTTTATTAGAAGTAGTAGAGACTTGATTCTTAGGCACTTGACATAGGAAAACAAGGATGGACGCACTGTGCTATTTTGGGAAGATTCATGGGAAGGATATCAAAAACCTGATGATAGGGAGGACTTGGCACAAGAAAAAATCATCACAAAATAGCTTTGGGGTGACAAAGTGAGGGATTACATGTCAATTTCATTAGAGAATGGTGGATTCACATATCAAGGGAAAAGTATAAGAGACCTTGGGTTGGATAATAGGACTGTTGAAGCTTATGAAGCTGCTTTGAGCCGTCATTTTGTCTATTTTAGAAAATATCAGGATAAGCTAAGGCAAATGCCTTTCCATCCGGGAATTATAATGTAAAGGATGGATACAGAGTATTGAGTAGCAACAACATGGAAGTTGCCAGGCTACTAATCAATCTGTGTTGGAACAAAGACTGCCTTCTGAAGGAAGGAATGTTTACATGGGCCGCTCTCAGGGCAGGGTCCTCATTGCAGATAGATTTACCAAAATGGGATATAAGGGTCCTACTAGATGTATTCTTTGTAAGCATAATGAAGAATTTGGGGACCACATCCTTCTCAATTGTCCATTTTCTATGAGTCACTGGCATTGGCTTAGTGCTAAGCTGCAATGGAAATTTGCATTTCCAAATAACCTTTTGGATATGCTCAATTATTGGCCTTCTCTTCACAAAAAAAGCTATGTTTGAATGCGTTTGGATCACGTCTCTCAATGTTAATATGGGAGATCTAGAAGGAAAGAAACAAGTGTCTCTTCCAAGGTAAAGAAATGTCAAAGCAAACATTTTTAAATAAGGTTGAGGCAAGCATTGTAGAGGTGGTCAATTTGAGGGTAGAAGATCTAGGTCACAAAAAAGCGAATTTCATAGTGTGGGATGCCGATATACGAAGGAATTGGCATGGTTTGAAGATCTCAGCTTATGTTGGGGAGGGTGGAATCAAAGCTCAGGAATCCAAAAATTTGGTGCATTGGGAGCCTTTGAACATTAGGTGGTATAAGTTTACTTTGATGGTGTGGCTAGGGGAAACCCTAGTTTTTCGAGGGCTGGATTTATTGTTTGGGATTGGAATGGAAAGGTTGTTGGTAGGATGGCCAAACCTCTTCAAGTTGGAACCAAAAATTCAACAAAATTTACTAGCATTAACCCTTGGCTTTGAATTTTGTCAGAAACAAAACATAAAAAAAACATAGTAATCGAAGGAGATTCTTCTTTGGTCGTCAATGGGCTAAGATCAAGGAGGCTGGTGAATTAGAAATTAGGAGAAAAATTAGACATTGCACTAAAATTGTTGGAAGGTTTTGAGCTCATCATGATCAATCATATTCTAAGAGAAGGAAATATGGAGCTTAATCGTCTCTCCAACTTAGGAGTGGATGGTAGATCGATAAAGGAAAATTTCAATCCCTATGGTTAGGGATCAATGATTCTAAGTTAAAACAGTCATATATGTGGGAGGTTGGGTGGGCGACTTTCCACACTTACATTTGTGGAAATTTTGGTATTAAGACAAGGCTTTTAGTGAATTTAGTAGGCTTTCATGGTATATTTCACCCAACATTGGGTTGATATTCAAAGAACATGATTCAAATATAAATGTGCTTTCCACAAACAATGTTGTGGAAAGAGAAGTTCGTAGTGATCAGATTGGATATGCGTGGGTAGGTGGTGTCTTATTATTTCAAGCCTATTCTCCGAATGGACTTTTGGCAGTTGACAATTCATATTCATTATGGCAGGAATGGTGTGTTTTGAACTAGCCAGGGTGAATGTTTATGTAGGAATGATATGTCATATTTGGTGTGCCACCTCATCAATTGGTGACATAGGCCAACCTTAGGTGTCATCATTTTTTGGCGAACACAATATTCACAGTCTAATCAAATAAATGTTTACTTCTACAATTATGAGCATGGGCCATACAAAATCCAAATTAGGAGAGTGACAATTCTTTTCACATGAATGAAAGTAATTGTTTTTCGGCCTTTGCAAGTGCGAGATGGAGGTTTAACACTAATTACAGTCTGGCTCGGTAGATGGACATGCACAAACATGTGTATAATGCATCAAAAATGATTTTAATTCAATTATTATAAGGAAATTGAGGCATAGTTGCAAGTTATATGGTGTTTTGGAGTTTTTACGATGAATATGGTTGGCGGTTCAAGGTTTATTATGCACATATCTGTGAAGAATCTAATGAGCATTGGCATTGATACACCCATTCAATTGGAGAGCATAGTAAGACAAATGGCCTTCAAAGGAAAGGTGATAGACTAGTGTCACCAGAGATTGAAGCAGATACTCCTCAATGATGATGCCCTAACCTTAGTGGCGGTAAAGATCATTCTAGGTAATGGTTTTCTGGAGGATTATGAGGCATATCGGATTGACACCAATATTGTTTCATGATTTTTTTGGGTAATGGTTTTCTAGAGGATTATGAGGCATATCGAGTTGACACCAATATTATTTCACGATTTTTGGCGATTCTGCTAGACATTAGCACTTCTAAAGTCATGGTTGAGACAATGACGAGGAAACTTTTCAAGGCCGATCTACTAGTTGGGTTGAAGGAGATTCTTTATGTGGCCACGTTGGGGGTAGGAGTTCCTCGACCATAAGGCATGCCTTTGTTATAGGATCCTGGGGAGGCTATCAAGTATTATCCATTCTTGCTTGATCTCAAGGGGATAGTGCTCATCGAGCATAGTAAATTCACAATGGATGAGGTAGATTACCTAAAAAAATCTTTGTAGTTGGTTCTGATGTGGGGTCAATTCAATTGGGTTCTTGAGTTTCTGGATTTTGCTTGTGCCCATGGGTTCATATGATTACTATGTTAATTGTGGGTTCAACCTGTGCCAAGTAATCAATATGGTTAGTATTTAGTCTATTTTAGTGCTCAAGTATATAGTCTGTTTCAGTGCTCAAGTATATAGTCTATTTCAATGATTGAAATATTATATAGTCTGGTTGGTGTTTCAGCAAAAAAGGGTCATATTTGTCAAGAGTTTTTGGTTTTCAATCCAATGTCTAGTTTGTAGGATGCATAGTCATGGCTTGTTAGCCCAGTTTCACCCTAGAATGCTTCAACGAAAATATAATAGGGGTGGTATATGGTTTTTGGTCTTAGCAGAAGGGATTTTGCATTTTGGTCATATGTTTAGTAGAAGCTATATCTTTTTGATATCAATATTAAATTACCCTTATGCATAAAAAAAATATGTATTATTTATTATTGTTATTAATATTTGAATATTGATAAATTTTGATTTTACATTTAGTTTATTGTATTTTAATTTTTCATTTAGATTTAAGTTTGAAGTTTATTTTAATTATTTATATTTTTTATGAAATTATAAATGATAATTAAAAGTTGTGAGAATTAATTTCATTTATAATTATTTATCTTGTTATTTTTTTTGATTCGTAAGTAGTGTTTTATCTTGTTAAAATTTTAATTATTGTAGAATATTTATATTTTAAATTTATATTTTAATTTATATAATTAAATAAATTTCAAATCTAAAATCTAAATTAGAAGTTATAGAGCGAGCGAGAGAGAGAGAAACTAACTTTTGATTAGTCATTTCATGTCAACAATTCAAGGATAACACATGTGTCTCAGAGTTATGCTCGAGGTAGCATGTTATTTGATTAAGGATATGATAATTCAACTTTAAGACCTCTTCAGTGTACCCATTGCACACTTTAGGAAAATAGATAGAGAGACAATGAGAGAAAATTGAGATGAAGAAAGGAGGGTGAGGGAGATAAGGATAAGATATATAGAGTCAACGGGGGGAAAAAGAGAAATAAAAGAAGAGAGAGGGGGAGAAATGATACAAAGTATAACAACCCCATTGTTTTACTCAAAAGAAATACCAATGCTTTAACCACAAATGAATAATTCACAATGCCATCACATAGCAATAAAAAAATTTCATGTAATTCAAAGACTAAATGCACATATGAAATAACACATATTCCAAGCTTTCCATTTGCATTTATAATTGAATATTACAATCTTTCCAAAACAATGTGTAGACATGTAAAATTGACTTAACACCTATCATAACTTAGAATGTCTCGAAACAACTCGGAATCAACCTGAAACATCCCAGAATGACCCAAATCAACTCGGAACGTCTTGAAACGACTTCAAATCAACTCAAAATGTCTTTGAATCAACCCGAAACATCTCAAAACAACTCTGAATCAACTTGGAACGTCTCTGAATCAACCCAAAATGTCTCAAAACATCTCTAAATCAACTTGGAACATCTCCAAATCAACTCAAAACATCTTTGAAACATCCCAAAACATCTTAGAATCATCCCACGACATCTCACAACGCATCAAACGACATCAAATGACAAAAAATGACATCAAACGACATCTAAAACCTTAATTTCCTCTATTAATTGAATAATACAACATTATTTAATTAATCCACTATTTCATCACTTCTGACAAATTAAATAAATACCATTTATTTAATAAATTCTTGAAAACCATAATTCTACTATTGATCGAATAATACAACGTTATTTGATTAATTCATGTTTCATCGTTTTGACCAATTAAATAAATTACATTTATTCAATAAAGTCCTAATCTAATATTACTTCATCCTGATTAGTCAAACAACACCAATTATTTGATTACGTCACTAATTCACCTTATTCCTCAAAATTAATTGAATTATTAAATCATAATAATTTAATTATGACACTTTCCCTCCAAAATTTGAATAATCAAATAAAACTATTCAAATCAATTATCAAAACTCAAATCAAAACACAAAAAGGAATTAATTAATTAAAATTCCTCACCCACTTTTTGATTGGGAAAATCATGGATTGCTAACTAAGCAATCTAATTTTGCTAACTCAACCATCTAATTCCTAACTAAACCCTAACTGATCAATCAATTGCTGACTGATCAATCTAAAACCCTGACTAGTCAATCTATTCTTCAATCACCCTAATTGTGCAATCAACTTTGCACAATCTTCTCATGTCTAAATCCTCTCAACATGTGTTGACCGTTGATCTGGATATTCTCCAATGTGATCCTAATCGTTGATTCAAAATCTCTTTTCCTATATAACAAACCTCTCTCCTCACAAATATGGATTGAAGAATCAACATACCTTATGCAACAAAGTGTTGTCAAGATCATCCTTGAGAGAGCTTCATTTCCTTCCTTCGATCAACCAAGCATTCATCCACACTTTGCACACGAACTTAGGAGGCTTCGTTGTGATAAGAGCAATCCAACATCAAGCGAATACACTCCGCTACGGGATGGTGAAATTGTCTTTTGCTTTCATTTCATTTGGTAATCAGTAGGTTCCTTATTATGTTTGCAATAGTATAGTTTAATCTCGTATGTGTAGGAGTTTTAGATTTTAGTTTTGTACATTTTACTATAGATTAGATTCCTTTGTCAAATTGCATTCGTGTTCAGCTTGAATTAAAATCTAACATCCTCTTTCCCCCTCACACATTCTGGCATGCCCGGTGGGACCTAGGTCCTCCCTACTAACATTTTTATAAGCAAATTTGAAGTTACAGGAATCCAGGAGCCTTCTAGAGATGTTTCATGGACTACCCAACAAAAGCTCGCTTTTGACTATCAAGATTTTTGAGCTTTTGCCACAAGAAGCTCACCTTTTCCATGGGAAGCTCACCTTTTCACTAAGAACAATGCTTTTGCTCCAAAAACACGCTTTTGAAGATTTCTGGGTTTGCACCTGCATGAAAGATCTAAGCTTTTGCCTGATTTTTGAGCATTTGCGAAATTTCTTCTAAGATTTTGATTTTCTTATGATAATTTTCTCTGGAAGACAAGTGCATGGATCTTGCACTATTGTAATGAACCTCCTTGCTAAAATTTTGTTTGTTTTGTAGGAATTAATGGATTTTTATGCAGGATTTTGAACATACTAACTTATTTTGTGCAAAGAAGATGATCGGTCCAAGATCTTTTGAGCCATAAATATTTTTGTTTATTAACTTAGGAACTTTCTTTTGGTGCATTAAAATGAACAAAAACTCTCACATTTGATTTGGTGTTGTAAAATGAACCATTTTAAAGTTTTCTAAGTTATGAATTTCCTTTTGGTGCTCTAAAATGAACAAAAAACAATTCTCACATTTTTATTTTGGTAACCATTTTAAAGTTTTCTAAAGTAGTAACTTCCTTTTGGTTCTCTAAAATGAACAACAACAACTCTCACATTTGATTTGGTGTTGTTAAAATAAACCATTTTGAAGCTTTCTAAAGTAGGAACTCTCTTTTGGTGCTCATAAAAACAACATAAAACACTTCAATTTTGGGCTCTAAAAATGAACACATTTCATGTTTTCATAATTAGGAACCTTTGAATTTGGTGCATAAAAAGAGTGCAAATGTTTCCCATTTTGATGACACACGTTTGATTTACATTTGTTGACCAGTTAAGACCAGACTTGATTCTCTTAGAAACACTTCAATTTTGGGGCTTAAAATGAACAAACTGTTCTTGTTGTTTTCACACAGTTGCTATCTTAATTGCTTGATGTCTTGAACACTTCAATTGGTGCAAAAATAAAAAGAACATTTTGTTTATGTTATTCACATATTGTTTGGGGATAACACCGCTCGAGGTGTTTAAAATGAATCAATTTGCTATGAATTGTATGCTGTGTATTAATTTATTGGAAAAGCTAAATGTTTGTCTTCTCCCCTCACACCTTTTGGCGATCTTGGGTGAGCGAGGACATTTTGAGCGTTGCACCTTTCTTTTAAGCATACCTTTTTAGAGGGCCTACCTACTTGAGGAATCTCTCGCATCAGAGGACTCATGGGCGACCCAAGCGATACTTTCATTATGGACCGCTATATAAATGTTTTGTGAGTGTGAGGAAAGTTCATCACTCATTGGGTGTGAATGTCCTTTACCGACGTATTCTTCCTCAGTATCCTCATGATGCGTAAAAACCCACAAGGGATAGAAGGTTATTAATTGAACAAAATGTCGCATGTGTAGGTGCCCGAAAATAATATCCCCAGAACAGGACTAAGAGCCAATTGTTTTAGAAGCCATCCACTTACCTAAAAGAGTATTTTAAATTAGTGCATTGGAATAGTATCATTCCGAGAAGTTACTTACCATGTTTGGTTTTTGGTTGAGGCAATAAAGCAAAGAGGGAAGGGACTCTTTTGCTTGGCGTGTCAAGATGATACATTTCCTTGACATAGCCTATTTGTCCATTCCATCTTCTCATGGGGATGATTGGTAGGCCTACTAAGAAATACGTACCCATTTGAGTTAGGATTGTAAAGTGCTTATTAATGTTCAACTTGCCCAATTACATTCAAAAAACAATTGTGACATCAAATTCTATGTTTTATTTAAAGAAAAAGAACACATCAAAACAAAAATTGAACAAGATGGTCAAACCACAAACCCTTTGAATTAGTGTATACTTGTGAAAGAAGCCCTATGTTTGCACTCCTTGAAAGGATTTATCCTAAAAGGTTTATGAACATTTCAGTTTTTATTTTCAAGTTGCATTGATCAAAGTAAACACTTTGGTAACTATGGCTTGGGTGTTGTGATTTCACAACTTGAGCTATAGACATTCAGGTCACATAAAATCCATGCTTTTGAGTCAGTCCATTGTTGTTCTATCATTTTTCATACTCAAAAACACAAAGGAAACAAAATAGAGGTTACAAACCACCATTCCAAACTCACAATCTTTTTTTGACATTTAGGAAGATAAATTGAAGTTATAAGGTCATTGTTCGAGCCAAACACTTGGGAAATCAATGTTGCTAATTTTTAGCTTCCTGCTTAAATTAGTGAAGATTTAATGAGCAATTATTTGGTGGGGTATAAAAGTTTTGATATATGGTTCATCCAATGAACCTTTGTTTTTAGAATGAAAAAGTTTTCTAGGGTTGATTTATTAGAATCATTCAAACAGTTTAAATTGAACTGTTGAATAGTCCTAACAAAGTAACAAACATCTTTCATTTGGAAAACAAAAATTCAGAGAAATGAAGTAAACAGTCATTATTTTCTGCAATGTTTGTCATTGCTAATTATTAGAAAAGAGTTGCAATTCTAAAGCAAAATATGCTAAGATTATTACTTCAGTTGATTACTGAACACATATGCTTTCAAAAAATTCATATCAATTATTTTAGATTATGTAATTGAGAACAAGTTCAAATGGGAACACAAGCCAATGCATACTTTGAAGTAACTGATTTATTAAGAGTTATGTTTCTGTAACCCCACACAACCTGTGGGTTATGACTAAGTTGATTAAATTCAACAAGTATAAACCATACACCTGAAGATCAACTAAAAGAATAAAGACACATAAGAGGAAGGTCATGTCCATCATTGCCTAGGAGGCTGATGTAGGGTTGACTTATTACTCTCCAGCTTCATCTTCAGTGTCTTTAACTCCTTTGCTCCTGAATTCTAGAACCTGCAGTTGATTGTAAACTTTTGTTAGAGCTCAGGGCATGATAGCCAATTACATTCTTATCAACAAATATATGATTTATAATTATTATCAAATTGAATCAACTTAGTCAATATCTGAGAGATAAATGTAAAAACTGTCGAATCAAATCATCAGGAAGAAATCATTAATTCACTATTTTTCTAAACTTGTTTGCTTCATGTGCAGATATAGGAAAAGTCTTGTTACTATTTCATCAAATTACAACATGTGGGTTAAAACGTGGCTCCCACAAGGGTTGAGCTCAACATGCTGAGTTATCAAATAATCAACTTAATTAAGCTTATTTAAGAGGGAAATGTAATGATAAAAGCCATTATATCAACAGGAAAATAGAGTGATAGTGAACATGCATACATATTGAGTTCACAAAGCAATCATCAAGAGAGATCGCAATGTCATGAAGACATTTAAAAAAATTCAATAAGTATTGCTTACATATCTGAAACAACAATAATAAATCTTATTTTTGTCAAAATGTTTCATGTGTGTTATATTTGCAAAGCATTCTGTGGGGAACAATTATTTCATTTATGGAATCTTTGAATGTACAAAAATGAAGAACAACTATGATAACTTTTAGTCATCATGTAAAGAAAGGTATACAATGATGGATGTCAAATATAAGATACAAGATAATGCAAGATACATATGACATTAATATCAATGTTGAAAAAGAGTCATTGTTGAAGCATTGAGCTAAAGGAAAAAGTGTAGAAATATTAAAATTGATGGTAATATTGCTTTCAAAAGGTGCCAATGTAGTATTCACAGTCTTCAACAACTGAGTTAATTGATAAAGTCAAAAATGCAGAAAGCTACAAAAGTGTGTTTTGGAGAAATAGAGTAAGCAATTCTTGCATACCAAATAAATTTCATGATCTTGCTATAGGAGAAAATAAAATGTCCCACATGAATGTACTGAGTGAAGTAAATATTCATTATTTTATTCATTTTTAGATACAAATGCATCTTTGAGAAGATAAAATCATGGTTTTTTTAAAGAAAAAACAATATGAAACAAGAACAACATCTGAGTATATGTGGAAACCCTCAGAAAAGGTAGAGGTACAAGATCATAGGCAGCCATGAGGAATCAAATACCGTAGGGTTTTCTTTAGAGGCTACAACATATTCATTAAATCAAGTGCTATGCAAGATATCCACAGATCAAAAAAAAATGGAAGAGATGGGTTTTTTAGTCAAAACCCTCAAGTATATGCATGAAGAAAGAGCACAAAGTATAGACTAAAGATCTCTATGGTGTTTTCTCAAAGAAAGCACAAAATGTGTAAACACTTACAACATGAAACCACGACCTACAAAACTAGGTTCAATACTCAAAAGAACCCATTTGATGGTTGGCTTTATGCTAGTTAAGGAGAGAAGATTCAACTTTATTAGCCAATGAAAAGCAGTCTATAGGAGGAAAATAAACACAAGCATTTGATATTTTATTTTATTTCAAGAATATAGAAGATATACACAGGATGAGGAAAATGAAAGATCATTCATTTATTGTATGCAAGAGTGGCTTACCCGACTGAGGTTTATTTTATTTTCCAAATCTCTGTTTGAAGATGCTTTCTCCAAGCTCGATGGGAGATTTTCCATGGCGGCCAGACACATAAGTCAACAATTTTTTTTCAACATACAGAGAAATCACCAGGAAAATGCTTAGGCCGCAACCTATAAGCTTCAAAAGCTTTTCAAAAACAAAAGGAAGCTCCCAGATTTAGTAAAAAATGAACTTACATTCTTAAAAGCTTCAAAATCTGCAAGTAATGGCGTAGGAAGAGATTTCATGCAAAGAGCTCAACTAGGGTTTGCAAAGAGCATGGCGGTGCCCCCATGAAGTTTCTAGAAAGTTCGATGGAAAGAATGAAATGACAAAATGAAATGTTTACATTTCATTTTAGGGTTATGATAACCCTAGAAAGTTCGATGGAAAGAGGCAATCTTTTTTGCCTAAGTTTTATTTAAAAATTTATTCATACATGTTGGAGTTATGTCATTTTAATGCCTTATGATGAAATATTTTGAGTCTTTTAAACATTTCATAAGATTTTAAGCTTAACCATTAAATTCTTTATAGTTGGGAATAACATAAGGTTTTTATTTTTGCATTTTAAATTTAAATGTAAAACTTTATTTTTAAGTGATAATTATAAATCACTTTCAAGTAAATGTTATTTGTTAAATGCAAAATAAAATACCTTATATTATTCAAATGATGAAATTAAGCCTTTATTATTTGCATTTGTTTCAAAAAATGTAAATCTTTATTTAAGTGATGGAATATAAATCACTTTAAATAAAAGATATTTGAAATGAAAAAGTAAAGATGCCATTAAATACTTATGGGAGAGGTTGAGGAAATTATGCCAACATGTGGAGGGAAATCAGGGATTTTGAAGCACTTGATTGAAAGTTCTACTTCAATTAAGTGTCATGATTGATTGAGTTTCAATCAAGGAGCATTTTCAGGCACATAACACCTTGTTTAGTTACAACCCTATTTTGGAGGGGTTTTCAGTTGCATACGACCCATGAGGTTGGTTTGAGATTGAGGAATCTTAATGCATTTTTGGAGGAGTTCACAACAGTTACATGCCTTGTTTGAGGGAGAAGATGGACAACACATCATATTTTGGAGCCAAGATTCAAGTTTTGAATTTTTGGAGCATCTTTTATAAGTCTTTCTCTTCTCTCATTATTTTCCCCAGTTCTTAGTTTGGTGGTTGCAATAGCAGATTATTCATTCTTTGTAACTCATTTCTTGTGAGTTCTACAGATTTGTAATGCATTTGTCTCCTATTTTTCAATAAGAAGCTTATTTCCTTCTCCATTATTCTTTGTTCTTTAGTGTTGATTGTGAGTTATATGATAGAATATTGTGTCATCCTTTATTTTAATAAGATTCCTTCAATGTTAAATGTAAAGAATATCATGTCATAGTGTAGGTCTATGTTAATGTTTTCATTCTCTTGCACAAAGATTTGTGAAAACATCTCTATTTTCCTTTTTTGAGCATTAGAAAAGTTAGAGCCTATCATTAGAATTATTTTTGCAGGCATGAATAACAAAGTTGTGAGATTGTATGGTTTCATTTGTTGAGTTATATTGTGAGGTTTTTAAGTAGTTTCAAATCATTTATCAGTTGGTGAATTACCTAGTTTTTCAATTTTTAGTTTCTGCATTGTCCTTCTTACCCTTTTCCTCTATTAAAAGTCAGTATTTAAAAAGAAATATCCAAAGGGAACTATCCCATAACCTAGAGGTTTACCCTCATTATAGGATACCCACAGCCTGAGAGTAGTCCCATGTTGCATGGGATTTAAGAGTTTTTCAACTTGTCTTCGGGTGCAAATCCCTGTGTTAACAATCAGATTGGTCACAAAATCTTCCACCCATTATTCCCATACTACTTATTTGAAATCAAAATCCAAAAAAACATTAGGATCATTCCTTCACTCAAAAAGTCTATGATATCAACAATTACTTGGAACTCACAGATAGTTCAAGTACCTTTCCCACAACATATCCTCTAGACTAGGAAGTGGAATATTGACCCTAGTTCTTCAACATTTTTATTTCCAAAAAGTAGCCACATTCCAAAACAACACTCAAGCCTTAGGGTTTTTGAGTTTCATAACAAACCACCTCAAAATATCACCACACCTTATGACCTTTTGGAAACCCACAGCTCCAGTTCAACAACTAGACCTTGTAGCACCTATTATTCAACCTAGTCTGATGCATGTTGTAGGTGCCCAAATCGACATCATAAGCAATTTGAGAACCTTTATATTTGAGAAAAATGAAACATCCCACCAATTTCTCACCGCATCCATCATCTTAAACGAAGAGGAAGAAAAAACAAACATAGTATTCGAAAGACCCATATTACTACCTCCCGCATGGTAATAGGTATGATCCTCTTGGAAATATAAATCGAGTAACCTTATGATAGGGTATTGAACACCATAACCACCTCACAACACCATCACACCTTATGACCATCTGGCGACCTGCCACTCTAGTTCAACAACTAGACCTTACAACACCAATCTTTCAACTAGGTAACACACATATTGAAGGTGCCCAAACCAACATCATAAGCAGTTTGAGAACCTTTATATTTGAGAAAAACAAAACACCCTGCCAATTTCTCACTGCATCCACCATCTTAGATGAAGAGGAAGAAAAGGAAGACCTAGCAGCCGAAAGACCTATATTACCACCACCTGTGTGGCAATAAATATACATCCCTTATGCTTTTTGTAAAGAAAAAGATCATTAGGTCTGGCAAGAGTAAGATCCTTAAATGAAAATCTATACTTAGGCTCTCAAAGAATCGCCTTACACATTTTATTGGCAAAGGTTTCTTCTCAAGAAGATATCACAACCATCAAAACTGACTAGATCACTTCTATTATCGCTTTGCACCAATAGGCCACATCTTTTCTTTGGTAATTGTTTATGACAACCACGAGGTCACAACACAAAAAAAATGGAAGCAAACAAAACCAACACTAGCATCTCAGCAACCAATGACATAAATGATGAAAGTAGCCCTTGGGGCTATAGGCCAATTGATCTTGAAACATGACAAAAGAGGCCTATGTACAAAAATACCTTCAGTGAAGAGGAACTAAATCGTAAACAAAAGGAGGTAATTGAACAAAACAACCAAGATCCAAATAGAGTAGTTATAGAGGAGGTAGACACAAAGAACGAAATAAACAAGGATGAATTGTTTGAACATTCCAACAACCCCAAGGTTCTTAAACTAATGGACATGCTATTGAGAAAGGATCCAAACTCCTATTTCTTCAAGTTAGCACAAAGTGGTGCTAAATTACCCTTGGAATTCAACGTAGAAGCTCTCAAAGATGCCAACCTTATTCCCTTAGGGGATAACTCTGTTGTATTACAGATAACTGAACCTCTAGAAATACCAAACATGCCACCTGTGTTCTCACAAAATGATGGTCAACCCAATGAGAACCCTTTATTCAAAAGACCAACTTAGGTTGAACAAGCAACAATAACACAATTGTATCAAGGAGGACCATCACAGTATGAACCCCCAAACAACAATCCTCCTCCTAGACAGTATATACCTCATAATACCTCAAACATCGACTCGTCCCGGAATAGTCAATACCATCAATAGGGTGGAACACAAGGTCCCCCTCCAAATAATCAATACCTTCAATACCTTCAATAGGGTGGAACACAAGGTCCCACTCTGAACAATCAGTACCACCAACAAGGTGGACCACATGGTCCCCTTTTGAATTGGCAATACCAATAGCAAGGTGTGCCACAAAGCACCCTTTTTCAGTTGACCCATCAACAAGGTGTCCCAATAACGCATCAATAGGGTAACCTTTAGTTTAGTCCTACCAAACAGCAAGGTGTGCCATAGAGAGCCCTTCTTCAGTCGACCCATCAACAAGGTGTCCCAATAATGCATCAATAGGGTAACCTTTAGTTTAGTCCTGCCCAACAACAAGGTGTGCCACAAAGCGCCCTTCTTCAATCAAACCATCAACAAGGTAACCTTCAATTTAGTCCTACCCAATAGCAAGGTGTGCCATAAAGCACCTTTCCTTAGTCATCCTACCAACAAGGTGTCCCGATAATGCATCAATAGGGTAACCTTCAGTTTAGTCCTACCCAACAGCAAGGTGTGTCACAAAGCACCCTTCTTCAGTCATCCTACCAATAAGGTGTCCCAATAATGCATCAATAGGGTAGCCTTTGATAAACTTCATCTCAGCAACAAGGAGCTAACCCTCCTTACACACAGTAGGGACCTAACCCGTCATACGCCCAAAGCAGTTACCAAGGTCTCATACCTTCACAATTTGATATACGACCCAAACATGGTGAGATAGCAAGGCTATTATACACATAACTCACAAAAAAATGTGCCAAAAATGGACATGGAAATGAGGCTAGAGGCCATCACCCAATAGGTAGTAGGAATGCAAGCCGAAAAACAAAAGAAAACCTATACTATCTGTTGAGGGTCAAAACAACACAACAACATTAAACAAAATATTACTATTCTATTTCTCCTAAAAAAGAAAGACAACACATGGTAATCTAACTCCCAAGATCCTGGTAATTGGTTCTCAATTATGTTGATGTCGCTCAATGGTCAATATAACTATAATGTGCAAGGGGCCTTTGTTGGTAATAAGGAATAAAACTGTATGGAGTCGACTATTCTACGTTTGGGGGTTTAAATAAAAGAAAAAAGATAGATCAGAGTTTTAAAACTAGAAGAATATGAATAAAAGTTCTTACATATCCAGACATGTATATCAATAATGAGTGCCTATTCCACCTAACCACAACCATAGCAAGATGCAATCCACAAAATAAACTATGCTACTGTATACATCCATAGTGATAATTCAATACCATCAACATTTACTAAACTTACTTCAAACAAATCACTCACTCATCATTAAACACAGATCAAATGAACATAATAACAACTTCACTCACAGATAACCCAATGATATAATCTTTAATCCAGTTCCTTCTATTGACTTTCATCAAATAAGAAACACTTAAGCATAGCAAAATCACTGATATATGGATTGATTATGTATCATTAACCTTAACAAAATAGGTCTAAGCTTCAAACAATAACATGAAAATGTATGTAAATTGTAAAATAACCAAGTTCAACTGATATTTCTAGAGTATCTCTACTAAAACATCAAAATCCTAGATCTAATCACTATTTTCTATCATTAGGTAGCTGATCTTTTTTCTATTAGCCGACCTTTACAAAATGGAACCAAATAATACATATAGGTCAAGTATGCACTAATTCCTCCCAATTTGGAATCCAGATCCACAAATCAAGGAATTGGAACCAAATGAAGAACTGAACTGTTGAACTTTGAGTTAGAAGACTGGAGAAAAATGTTGCACAAATTTTGACATTCAAAATAGAAGGTCAAACTGAAAAAAGAGAACTAGAGTCGAATCCACATCAAAGCCCTGCAAAAGAGGAGAAAAGGAGACGTTGTGTCCAGTTAAGAGAAGGCGATATGCTTCCAGCTTATCCATGCGTTGCATGCTCAAGGACATATTCATCATAGCTGTCAAACACTTGTTGAAGAGTACCCAAATCATGTCCATCCAACCAATCATCTTCAAATTTGATCCTCCCTAATTCGGTTGAAACCAACTTCTGTACCTCCTTCAACTTAATTGATTCTCTTTTAGCATCCTTTGCTTCTTCCCTGATATCCATAAATCGATCTAATAATAGATCTTCCCCATCATCTCCTTTTTGCATTATGTCTTCAAATCTACCCCTCCATCTCTCCCTCATCTTATCTAAAGAAAGGCCTTCTTCAATTGAAGTATCTAGATTGATTAGAATGGCTACAATTGCCTCCCATTCATCAATCTGTTGGTTCAAATCCTTACTTATGTCTTGAAATTCATCTCGATGCACATGAATAGCCTTGGATTTATACCTTACTATACTCAGTTTTCTCAACAAAATCTACACTATCCTCCTCAAGAATTGAATGTTCAAACAAAGTTGACTTAGGTACCTTATCAATGTCCTCAAGCCTTTTAACATATTCCTTATATTCCTTATCTTGATTATCTAGATCTTTGGTACATTGATCTAGATCCCCTGCCAACTCAAGAGCTATCTTGTGAATCTTAAAACCATCAACAAGAACATTATCAACTTCTTGATTGAGCTTATCCAACCATTTCTCTAGTATTCCCACCTTGCTCTTCATCTGAACCAAATCATTTGCCTCCTTCTTTGTTAATAGGATTGGTGATTCAGGGGCAACAACATGTTAAGAGATTGGAGTTGAAACCTCCTTTAGAAACCTATGCAATTGATCTAATTGAGCCTTAAGATCATCCTTCTTTTGCTTATCCTTGATCATCTAGGACTTAGTACAGGAAGCCACAAAATATATTAAGTTCGTTTGTTGATTTCTTGTAGGTCTTCCCAAATTAATTGTGCCCAATTGATAATCAATAATTTGCATATCCTCTTGGTTATTATCCGCTGTGGGTATTGCACACTCAACAATGATCTCTCCTATGTTAGTAAGCCTGGTGGAGTGGAGAACCCTGGCCTTCTTCTTGGGTCTTTCCTTCTCAATCTCTTTCATCATTTCATCCTAGTTCAACGGTTGTGGTTGAACTGTTTGCTTCCTTTCTAAGTCAAGCGTTAACCAAGTAGGAGCAATGGGAGTAGTAACTACTTGAGCCAAAGAAGAAGTATTAGTAGTGGAAGAAAAAGGTTATAATACTGTATTTCAAGGTAGAGAGTCAACCTCCTACAAATTTTGCTGCTCGCTTTGTGCCCTCTCCTGTATCAGCTTCTCAACCTCTTCCTTATCTTTCTGCTCCTGCAATTTCTTGGCCTCTAACTCTTGCTTCAAACTTTCTTCTAATTTTCTCTCCTCCAACACTTTGTCTCTTTGCTTCTTTAGCTCCTCAACATAATCTCGTGCCTCTTTCATCTTCTTCTCATGCAGAGCAATCTCAACAACCTCTTTCTCCCTTTTCAAACGTTCTTGTTCTTCCCTTTTCCTATGAGCCTCCTCTTGTGCTTTGAGTTTGGCTTCAAGAGCTTACTTTTCCTCTTCAAGGTCATGGATCTTCTACTGCAAAATCAAATTGTCCCTATCTTCCTTCATCTTGAGTTCATGTTCCTTTTGTTGTTGTTGCTGAGCCAACTCATCAGCCTTAACCTTAGCCTCCAATTCTTGTTGCTTGATTGCCAAGTCAGATTGTGCTCTTGCATCCTCTTCTTGTTGTTTAGCTAATGCCTTAGCTTGTGCCTTGGCATCAACTTCCCTTTTGGAATCCTCAAAGAGCTTCCACTAGTCCTCCTCTGTCAATATATACTCGATCCCTACATCATCTGTTACATCAAGGGATGCAACTACATGAGCCTCTTTATTAGATGGGGTGGCTTATGAATCTATTGCAATATCATGTATTACCATCTCATGCTCCTTCTCTTTTAATAACTCAACTTCTTTTTGGAGAGCTCCCGTAGTCGTTTCCTCACCTGGTTGGTCTGCAACAAGGGGTTGAGTGGATGCTTCCTTTGCAGCAAATGTAGAAGCATCAACCTCTACAATAGTTTCCCCTTCTTGCATCTCTGGGAGGTGTTGGGCAACCATCTCCTCTTCTACAGAAGAAGGCATAAACTCCAAGGGTTCCTTAGGAGGCATTCTCCTTTTTGTCCTTTTGTACTGAGTGGTTCCAATAGTCTTTCTTTTCTTAGATGGTTCCAACACTTCTATCCAAGATTGGTCTTACAACCTGATTTATATCAATAGATTCTTCAACATTCCAATCCACTAGATCAAGATCCTTGGTGCCTATATTATCTGCATCCTACTAGGGATCCAAAGTTACCCCATCATTAGACAATGTATCTAAAATGTCATCCTTTATTCCAAACTCCACCATAAGTGGGAAAGGCAATCTTTCATAATTCCTCTTCCTAAGATCATAGTCATCCTAGAGATCTAAACATAAGTCCTCTAATAGATTGAAATGCTTATCAAAGACACTAGGGAGCAGGGCTTACATCTTATGCTTAGGATCAAAATGCAACCTGGAAGTGTATAAACCCAATTTTAAATAAACTAATTCATCACAAGTAGCTTTGGCCGACACAATGTGTGGACAACTATATTCACCTAATTTCATAGGAAACTTATGACAACCGGTCTTGTGCTTAGTTCCAAATTTAAAGTTAACCCTCAAAGCTTGATATATGAATTCCATCAATATAATTTTGTTGCTACAACACCTAGGAAATTGGTGAGGGTGGCCATCAAAACCAGATAATCTAAAATAGGTAAATTTGGGGTTCTCAATATACCAATGTCCCCATTCTGCAATAAAAGGCATGGCCTCCCTGCTCAGTCTATAACCAACATCACCTGTGAGTCTATTAATGATGACATAAAGGAAGGCATCATTAACCCTCCTATAATTTAACTCTGATGTTTGCAAGGTAAGCTAGTCAGAGTGGTTTCATACTTTATTTTTCCCTTGAGCTTCTCCCAATATACCCACTACATTCAATCCAGGAAAAATTCCCATTTTGGCAGTTGCATAGACTACATAAGAGGTCATAAAGAAACTCTTGGTTTCTCTCACTCTCAACATTTGATTATGAATACTATCAGACACCACCATAGACCAATCAAATTGTTGTTTTCCAAATAAGATAGTCTAAATAAATGGAAACATCCATTCTTTAAATTGAAAGGCATCTCTCTTTCTGAACACCCCGGAGAGCATCATTATTATGTCCCCAACCTCCTTGTAGAAGTCTGCCCTTTTAGGATGATCATGAAGTTTAGTGAGAGACTTCTTCTCTACCCTCATCCAAGTCTTATTCATATGATTTTTGCTGGCTTCCTTCTTATCACAGAGAGCTTCAATTCCTCTACTTCATTTAGTCACCTCAGATTCTTGGGAGCAGGTAGATTAAACATGAAACTGATCATTTGTGGTGTTAGATCAATGATAAAATTTCCCTTCACATCCACACACTACCTAGTAGCAAAATTATATGCTCCAACTACTACAAGAATCAATTCCGAACACTAGACATACAAGGGGAAGAGTGCAACATGGGCCAAACCTGATTGAACAATCCTTTAGTTCTTCTTGTGACCTCATCCTAACTGAATGTCTCCTCATATAATTCCTCATAATTGAAAGGACCCAAATTAGTGTCAGTAATATCGGCCCAATCAAAATCAACTTTATTGGCGGTGAGGGTAGCTTCCTCATGTTTACACCTCAGAGTGTAGGGGAGTTGCTCCACTTTAATCTTCTTCAGCTTAGCCCTCTACCTTGAAGTTTTTGTAGGTTGGATCCTCTAAGAAGCCTCATCAGATGCTCTAGAAATTTCTTAATATTTGCAATAAACTCCTGTGTTAGATGATCAACACATGAAAAATAATATATCAGTACATACTTACCTTTGTCGGAAGTGGAACCAAAGAAACACCAAGAATAGGACACACATAAAAACAAATTTCAACACTGGCGGAGTCGAAACCAAAACAAGAATGGAATGGGAACCAAGAGAGGATCAAAATCAGGACCAAAATAGAAAATAAATTAGAAACTAATGCTAGTTCCAAATTCAACTTCCATCCTGGCTCCAATTCCGCTCAGGAAAAAGTATAAAGACTTAAAAGCCGCCATGACCGGAAGCCAGACTAGTTTAGGAACTAATTCAAAATGGAAAACAACCTCAGGACGAGTCCGTTCCTGAGTCCACTCCTGCTAATGTAATATGCAAAATAGAGGGCACTTTCCAAAGGCACAGTCATATGGATTTTAACACCTGGGTCACATGGGATTTTGAGGAAATCAAAAATAGAAAGGCTTAACCCCCCAACTAGGTCAACTGTACTAAATCCAATTTAAACCCCAGAAAAGACCATTTTGTAAAAGTTGTTGAGCAAACCCTAGCTTGCTTGACATGTCGACTCTAAAAATTAGGGCATCACAAAAACCCAACACAAAAAAAATAGAGTCAACACAAGAACGAGATCAAAAGAGGTTCCAAACAAATTTAGACATTTAGAGTACAGGAAACCCCTACAAATGGAAGCCCTAATTAGAAACTAGGGCACTATAAAGCTCACCTATCATGAAAGTGACAACAAACAGAAAAAATGACGAAAAAATGACAAAAATGGAAAACAAACAAAATGGAATTGAAAAGGAAGAAAAGACAAGAAATAAAACAAAGAAACAAACAAAGAACGGGCGAAGAATTCTCAGAAGAAAACCTTCTATGAACACGCTAGAACATGACAACATAACAACAAAACAACACAAACAAGAAAACAAAAAAGAGAAGAACCCTACCTCAAAATGCTCTCAAGGAAAGATGAAAATTTGACCAAGATTTGATCCGCAACTCGCTTCCACAATCAAATCGCTCGTCTCGAGTACTTCCTAGCTCTAATGCGCTTAAACGTATCGAATAACAAAGATAATGAGCCAGTTAAACATAATTAGAGATTTAAAATCAATTTGTATGTGCGAAGATGCTGCAATTAATGCCATTAATGTGGTTGGTTGAAGGTGGAGCGAACAAAGTGAACAAACAGTCAACTCCTGAGAACACCGAAAGCAATGTGGGCGTGGACTCGCGAATGAACTAGAACAAGAAAAATTTGAAAAGTCTTCTCACCCAAATTTCATTTTGATTCCGGTTCTGCAGAAAGGACAAGCAAGCCCAAACATCGGAGGTGGAGACGAGACCAAGACTAAACCAAAAACTTTTACAAAGTTATGGGTGTAGTTCCAATTCTGGCTCCAGTCTTGACAAAAGAACAAGGAACAACAAGAACACCAAGCACAAAGGGAAGCAGGATTGGAACAGAAGTCGAACCTGACCCAAACACTAAAGCAACAAAGAGACAAAGCAAATGAGTGGAGTCAGAGTCAGATCAGGAACATGATTTGGAATTTTAAAAGTTCCTAGTTGAATTCCAATCCCAGTTCTGCTTCCGCTCGGGCAAAACAAAACACAAGGAAAATGACAAACAACTCCAAGGTCAAACCGACCCAAGAGTGCCAAATGAACAAACAGACAATGATAGCAAACACAAAAGAGAAGGCAGATCCAGAGTCAGAACTGAATCCAAACTAGGAACTTTGGAAAAGTTCAAAGTCTAGATTTAGTTTTGGCTCCGCTTTTGATAGAGCAAAAGAAAGAAAGACTTAGGAGCAAAACAAACAACTCCTAAGACCCAACCAAACAACCAAAGATGAACAAAAATAAAAAGGGGGACCCATTTTGTTCCAAAATAAAATGGGGTGGTTATGCAAGGCATAACACTATCCAAGAGATATGCCCATTTCTATTCAATCAATCTGTCATGACAATACCCTTTCCAAAGAATTTTGAAATACCCAGGTTTGACAACAAATACAAAGGAAGAAGGGATCTAGTAGAGCATATACATGATTTTTCTATATCATGCATGGAAGTACGACATAATGACTCATACCTCATTAGACTATTTCCACACAGCCTTATGGGCCATGCTATGGAATGGTTCACCCTTTTAACACCAGCAGTCAAAACCTTCGATGAATTGTCTAACAAATTCATAAGTCACTTCTCCTTTAAGATTGAACAAGATGTTACTATCACAAGCTTGTCCACAATCAAACAGAATCAAGGAGAATCTTTTATCTCCTACCTATAGCGATGGAGACACAAGGCTAGTAGATGTAAATGGCCCATTCCTGACAAGGAATTGGTGGACATATTCATTACTAACGTCTTACCTAAGATCAATTACCAACTCACAATGTTATGTCCAACGGACTTTGAAGAAGCCATTGAGAAGGGATTGAATATTGAGAGAGCCCTCATTGCAAGAGGTTCCCTTAAAACAAACTGCTCAAAAGACAGTCCATCTAGTTCAAATGAGAAACCTAAAGTCTGGGCTAAAAAAAGATGTCACAAATGATGGAGTGGTTGGTGCAAGGAAATTATGGTAGGCACATAACATGGTTCAAAACAAACCACAAGTAGCATAGACAAGCAATGTTCCAAACTATGTGGAAAATAACCAAAATACATATTCCAAGAACAATCAGGCTGTGAACCCACAAACAAATTAGGGAGGACAACAGAGGCAATACGATCAACCAAGAAGGAAATTCATAGTACTAGGTGAGTCATTGGAAATAGTCATGTGCAAACTAGTCTAACAAAACCTCTTGAAAACTAATGATCGTCCAAACTATGAGGAACCTAGTTTCAAAACACCGTGGTATAATGCGAAGGACTTGTGTTACTTCCATATGATCAAAGGACACACCACAAACAATTGCATGAGACTCAAGCACCTTATCCAAGATTTAATAGACAAAGGAGAGGTAGATGTCGAACATCGTCTTGGGAATAAGGACTTGCAAATATACTGAAACCTAATCCCGAACCATGCCAACAGAAAGAAACAAGAGTACCATAATGCTAATTACACATATGGGGACATAGTGTTAGGAACACTCTCAGAAGTTGATGATAATGGGGAAAACATAGTGACCTACGAGGTGGAGACAATGACTATAACATAACCACCCACCGAGGAAGAGTTACAATTTAAGGAGTCCCACCCAAACCTACAATCAAGTCACCAAATAACTACAATATTGTGGAACAATTAAAGAAAACACCTGCCCTAATCTCAATCTTGGAGTTGTTAAAATTGTTGATGGTTGTTTTTGCACCTTCTCAACATAGGAAACACACGAATGCACTACCTCTCTTGAAAGGCAATCTCCAACAAGTTGCTAAAAATCACCCCAAGGTCTCTTAGGTGTCAGGTCATGACTTGCTTAGAATGTCTCAGTTGTTTTGGTGTGATCTTGTTGGTAATCACAGGGAAGACTTACGTATGTTAAGCTGGAGGAGAATTGGATCTTCCAATGGAGTTCTTAAAATGGGAAAGTGATTGCACAATTTTTGTAGGTTCGAACAACAGTTTAAAACTCCTATTTCAACTTCAGATTTGGCTTTACAATGTGCAATGAACCTTGTTCAAAGTCACTATTAAAAAAAAGGAAAAAAGGGCAGGGAAGAGAGGAAGTTCCTAGACCTAAAACTAGTAATGAATGGTGATAATGGAGGACCCTACTACAGACAACCTTCCTAAAATTGAGTTCCACTTAACCAGATTTCCTCATAGTCTCATGAAACTAGTGCGATCTTCTAAGGACTGCAGATTTTCAACCATTCATTCACCATTAGCATGAATAAAAGATATAAATTTAGTGCATCTTTCAATTTATTCCCATACTAACTTTACACAACTATTTACCATCAATAAACAACAAAAAGTATGGATAAGGAAGGTTGCCAACACACAACATAATTCTTCAAAACCAATGCACAACATTAACTATCTTACTAAAGCAAGCTAAAACATATAGAACAACACAACTAATCTACTCAAATTCACTAACTATGAGAAGAAGAATCATGTCACATAAAGTTGGAACCCAAGAAACCACCAAATCAATGAATTTCTATTAAAATTCTAGCAACATGTCTTTACAACAACTCAACTCTCCCCTGAAAATGAGAGGAGACCCCCTATTTATAGTGTCCAAAAACCAAAATGAATGGTCAAGATTCAGTCTCATTGTGTGGCCAAGATTCACTACAAACTAGGGTTTCACCTACCCCCAAATATATTGCAATTTAAAATTACATTTTGTCATTTAGCCCATTTTGTCCTCATGTGGCAACAGTGTAGCTCTTTTGTCTTCTAGCATATTTCCTTTTGCTGTAGCTACTTGGTGAGGAACTCATCATCAATCACAGGATTTCCTTCATTTTTCTTTGCAGTGGCGTATTCCACAAACTTGTCAATCAATGCCTAGAGCTTGTTGCACTCCAATATGTCAGATTGAAGCACCTTGAAGTTCAATTTCCTCAATTTGTTCATAAGCTCATGCTAGTCCCTGTCATACTTTTATGCATTCTTTATCACCTGTTCAGATTGGGCAACGACTCATGAAACAAAACCCATAAAATCTAGTGTAAGCGCATATGTGGTCTCGTTCTCCATATTTTTATGGAAGTATGGCTTTATTTTCTGAGTCTAGTTTGATGGCAGGCATATCAAAATTTGTCATTAGCCTTAGATATTCTTCACAAGCTGCCCTGATTTCCTTGACCCAATTAATATCTAACTCTACCTCATGAAGCACTCGTTCCAACACTTCATTTCTATGGTCCAAGCCCAACTTCCATGTCTCCATGAGCCAATGGTCACCTTCTACCAAAGCAAGCTCCTTCTCCCAGGATCTATCAAGTATCTTGAGAATAGCCTCAAGCTTGGGATATGTGATTCTATATAACTTTGGGAAGTCAGTGCAGAATTTCCTTATTCCCTCGAGAATATTTTATACCTCTAGGAACTTGTTTGTTGTCCTGACAGCGTGACCTATGCCCATGTTTCCATTGTAGAGGACTTGTTGGAACCAATCCTCCGTGGCTTTTGTCCAATTCTTTCTTCTCTCCAACTTATTAATGTGGTACTTGGACAACAATTGCGGTGGCATTGATGATGTGGTGGGAAGCTCCTCGATCGACGACCATTGGTGAATGTAAGCTATTAGATCCACCACCTGTGCTTTTAACTCCTCTTTGGAGGTCTTATCCTTATTCATTTGGTGCACGATGGTGGCAACGGATCCCTGGAGATGGTCAATTTTCTGCTCTCTTGTGGCTATCCCCAAATCAATGGTAGAAATATTATAGCTTAGCTCCTCTTTTCCCACCACTGGAGTGGCTATTTATATTGTTCTGGATCCTGATGCATCCATTGTGAGATGAGATCTGACCTTTGGCTTCTTCTCTTTCATTGTACTTATTTGGGCTTGAGCCAAGATGGCCTCCAGCCTTGCCTTCAAATCCATCGAGGTTGGGGTTTTATTTTCCAATTGTTTCCCAAGACACTCAGGCATTTGAGATTCCCCTTTGGGTGATTCGTGAGCACCTTCTTCTTCTTAGGTGTGCCAGATTTCAATCTCTTTGTTTTCAGGAGCCTCTTGCTCTATCCTTTCTTCCTCTTCTTCATCAAAATCCTGGATGAATACAGTTTATTTTCTTAGTGACTCAGTGGCTGCATTCTCCTTGGGGCTATCCTCCCCTTCAATGGTTCTCTCTTCTTCTTCTTGTTCGTGCCCATGTTCTTCATGATGTTCTACTTCTGGGCTCTTCTTCATGACTTCAACCTCTTCTTCAAGATTGTCTTCTTCTATTTATTCCTTTTCCTTTTCTTCTTGCTCTTCGGGAAGAGGCATCTCTTTATTGTGCTTGGGGCTTTCATCTTGTTCCCTAAGTGGAGGCTCAATGTTCTGCTCCATTTTATCATTTGTATTCTTCTCTTCATTAGAGGGTTGTTTTTTTACTTCTTCCCCAACGTCTCTTAGCTATTGAGCCAACTCTTCTTCTAGCTCTTGGTCAGAGGTCTCCATGATGTACTTGGTGCCAGCATCTTCTTCATCCTTCCCAGAGGATCCTATTTCTTCTCATTCACGCACCACTTTATTAATAACTAGATGTTGGTATTCAAGGTGCTCATGGTAATCATCTGCTTCTTCTTCCATCTTCTTAGTAGCTTCCCTTTCTCACCTCTCCAATTCTTCTGATATCTGCATTATTTCTTTTATTTCTAGTGGTTCAATTGGAGGCGTAGGGATAGGAAGGCTAGGAACAACTTATGCTAGGGCAGCTTGCACAACAGGGTTCATGAATACCCCAGAGAGCTCCATTGGCATGTTTTGCATGTGCCTAGCAAAGGATTTCAAAAATGATACGGTAGGCATTGTAGTTGTTGTTGCAGTGGTAAGTGGAAGAGAGGTGGATGGAGACATGGATGAAGAAGAAAGCATAGAGGTGGTGGCAGAGGAAGAATCTATCACCATTACTTGCACAGTAGGTGGGGTGGAAGCAAGGTGGACCGAGATATCCACCACTGGTGGAGAAGTGGCAACCATTGCCTGAGAAGCAGGTGGAAGGGAAATAGTAGTGGCAACGATAGTAGTGGTGACTGCAAGAGTTGAGGCAATAGGTGGGGATTTTGGTTGCTTAACCTCTTGTTCTTCTCCTTCATGGAGCGGGTCCTCCTAGATGGTGGGCATCTCTGTGAAACTACCAAATGTCTTTAATTTCTTGGAAGGTTCACCTTTTGAGGCCTTCCTTGAGTACACCTTGGGCTTAGGCTATCATTCAACTATCTTTTTTTTCTTCCTTGATCATGTAGTGGGAGGAGATTTTGAAGTTTCTCCTGTCAGGGCAGCAACAATATAGGCATTGTCAGTCTCGCTTCCTAGCTCGTCCTCGAGCTCACCATATGTAAGGGTAACTCCCTGTAGCTTCAATTGGGTGATTTTTCCATTGATCCATTCCTTTGTTCTCACCTTAATGGGCATCATTAGAATATCGAGGTCATTGACCTCTTTTTCATTCTAGTCAATTAATGGCAGTGGGAGATTGGCAACTGCATCGTATCGAGGATCAATTACTGTATTTTCATCCTCCACTATTTGATCTAGCATAGTGAACAAGTTGAACTTCTTGACAAAGTACGTTGTCATGTGCATGTAGTGCCTCATACATACCTCCTTGTCATCTATGTAGTTGGCCCAAAAGTCTTCAACATTATGTATGTGCGCATGTTCAATCCTGACCATCTTCCTAAGCTTGCCGTATGGATCCATCTGTGGTCGAGTAGTGTGGAGCTCCAGGTTATATTCCACAAGTTCTTTATCATAATAGTCTGCACACTAGAATGTGTGGAGTTCATACATTCCTTGGCCAAAGGAGAGGGGATAGGGAATCCCTACCCTGTGTTTGTCGCTTAGGAGGGCATGTGCTCGCTGTAGCTACCAAGAGAGTTCAAGTAGTATCAGTCGATCATTTGGGTACCAGGCAACTTATATGGTTTCTTTGAGAAACCCTTGGCTCAAATGTAGGTAAACTTTAGAAATTGTATGAACATAAAGCCGAATTGGTGGAGGAAAGCATTAGCACTATGTGAGACTCTTCTTTCAAAGTCACCTCCAAGCATTCTGATAATATGGCGTATGAAGGCATCATTGACTATGGAATAGTCTTTCTTAAAGTTCTAAAATTGAAGTTGGGGATACCTGTCATAGACCTTCAATTCCCTACTTGGAGCTAGATTTGGCGCCATGAATAGTCCCCTATATTGGGCACGGTCGGCAAGCAAATAAACCATGTACGATGTCATATAAAATTGCAAAGTCCTCTTCACTGCCACAAATTACTCGTGGAGGCTCTGGATGATCATCCCTACCCAATAGAATTTGGTTTTCCCTCAGATTATTTCCTCTACAAAGTATAGCATCCATTCTTGAAAGAAGGCTGCAGAGGGAAGGCCCATAATTCTGCTTAATAGGGTTACCAAGTCATGATAATCCTCGTAGAAATCACTTCAGAAGAGCTCTTGGGGCACTTTATTCGCACTTCCCTTCTTCTCCTTGAGCCAATATTGGTTGATAAGCTTCTTGCACTTGAGGGAATCAATGTCACACATCTGCTTACCATATTCTTTGGATGTTTCCTCCATTTCACCGAAGGTAGGGATATGGAATGTCTTCCCTATTGACTTAGCAGATAGATCAGCTAATAAATTCCCATCCCTGTCTACAATTCTTTTTGTGTCCTCCTGATATGCCTCCTTGCAGGCCATTACAAGCTCAGGGGTGATGAGAGTAGGCGGGAAACTGACAGCTTTGGCCAACCCATTACTTCTAATTTTCCTGGCATTTTTCGTCGTGGGGTTGATTCAAACCCTTTTCTTGAACTCATCAATGTCAATATGTCCCAGATTTTTATCTAATATCTCCCTCCAATCTGTGGTGACCTTAGAGTTGAGGGGTTCCCCTTGGAACTTGTACTTCATTTGGTCTTTATCCTCTTTTCCTCGGGGTGCTTTGGCTGGATTCTTTCCTTTTTCTTTCTCCATGGCCACCTCCGAAGGTCCTACAACTGGTTCCATATATCCTGAGGGTGAGAGAGCAGTAAGCATATTCAAGCATAAAAAACACATAGAAAGTTAGCCAAAATCTTGCAAAACGACGTTAAATCTGATAATTCATCCCTTAAAAATCCTAACATTTCTTTCAAATCAACATTGGCCTTTCACTGGAGGGAGTTATAACAATGCGAGCCCAGGGGTGCGAACTTCCCTGGGCCAACAACTGTTCTGAAGGTAGTTATAGAGGGGATGACAATCAGGGCACGACGACCCGCATGTCCCAATCCGCATCAATATTTGGTCATGAAATGGGGTCCACCAAGGAGGTTAGTCCATTTTGGCATGTGATTCAAAATCACTTTGAAGTTTTGGGAGCGTTAAGTTCATCTTTTGAGCATGCGGGCCCAAGCCGGTGGAAGCAGGAGGTAGCTTGGATGTTTGAGGCCTGGCCATTGAAACGATGTTGGCGTGACAACGTTCTGCATGCAACCTTTCACCATGCGGGACCCGCGACTCTTAGAGGATTACATCAGAATTCATTTGGAGCTCAAGCCACTATGGGTTGGATGATGCGGGAAGATGTTGGGTCATAGCCATTTGGAACGGCGGGGACAAGGCAGAGGTCTGCCTGGAACGGCCCGCACTAATGGGTCTAGGAATCCTTGACATTAAGTTATTGTTTCATCACTTAGTGGGCGGTCTTCATGAAGTTGGGCTCTGCATAGCGAGTTGATGAGGGTCGACAGAAATTATGGAACGGTGGGAGCAAGACAGAAGTTTGCTAATAGTTGCTCGCAAGAAGCGGTCTACACAGTGCTTATCACTTGATTGTTTTCATTTTTGAGTTTGGACAGACACGATGGGTTCGGGACCTGCAGTGCGGAAGATCGATGTGTAAAGGTCGTTTGGAATGATGGTCAAGTCATAGTGACCCACAACCAGAAGTCTGCAGTGCAAGATCTGCAAAATAGGGCAACACTTATTCGTTTAAAGTGTGAAGGATGAATGGCAGAGGCAGAGTCGAGGTCAGGACCCAGTCGCTAGAAAGGCATCACCCTTTCACCGTTTGTTCATAGGTGAAAGGTTAGTGGAAATCCATAGAGGACAGTCCACAAAGGGGTAGATTGCTTTGTTTTAAATTCAAGTGGCGACTCTGAAGGTGGGGCATGATAGGTGGATAGACGGGTCGTAAGGGCTGTTGAAAATAGTAGAGCTAGGATATAATCTCGTAGACAAAATTTCGTAGGGTTCAACCCATAATGGGTTAGGACTTCGATAGTTTGGATCGATTAGGTCTGATTGGCGATGACTAGGGAGGGACCCACTTGCCAGGAGGATGCGATTAGATGGCCGTTTTGGAACAACGTGGCCCAAGGGGAATTTCGCAGGTGGTGGCCCGCACATGCGGACCTGAGAGGGGTTGAAGGCTCTCTATTTTAAGCTTATGAATTTAATCCAAGTTCAGGATGACCAAGATGAGGGGGCCTCCCGCTAGGGTGGGCCTGATGAGGGCATTTTCTATTTAAAATTTAAGCATTATCAAAGGAAGGTGATGGTGGTGGCTAGGCTGCAGGCCCACGGGGCACGAATGCTCTCATTGAGGAACGACTGCGGGGACCTCAAGTCCTGCACGCGGCCCATAGATGAATTTCAAAGTTTATCAAAATTTCAACTTATAGGTTTGTTCACCAGAGGTTTACCCTAGTTGATTTTAAGCTTTTCTTCGAAGGTTTTATCAAATTTTATATAATTTAAAGGAAAACTTGAAATAGGGTATGCAGTAGATGACTAATCTGTGAAGCTCGATGAAAATGGATGAATAAATAGCTGGCAGATGCTTCGAATCAGTGAATGAACTTGGCAGGCATGATGACAGCAAAGGTGGAAAGCTCTGACTGGTTTCTAGACTCCTGACAGGTGAAAATGATAGCTCGAAATGGGCTATTTATAGAATTTGGTGAATTTAATGTCCCTCATTAATGCGGCTACGATAGTGCTCTGGGTTGGTGAGCAGTCAGTTTGAAAACAATGGTGGGAACGGTAGAGTCTGCTAGGCAGATGACAGTCAGAGGTTAGCTGTTTGGGCATTCGATAGTGAAAATGGCACATGAGGGTGCGGGTCCCATGAGGCGGGAGGACACTATGTAATGGCCATTCAGAACAAGGAAGAGGCAAAGGAAACCCACACAGGGTAGTCCACAGGGGTGAACCTGCATTGCTCAGAAGACACTAGCTTTAAAGGTTAAAGGCAAATAGCCAGAGAAATCCCGCAAAGACTTAAAACCTTGGAAATTTGAGGGTAGCAAAATATGGTCAACTCAAAGAGACTCTTCTAAGATTCCTTGACCACTTAGGATGAAAAAATAGGGGGGCACAGAAAATGAGGTGATGACAAAAGTGACCTGACAAAATGAAAAAGAGAGGGTCTCCGTTCTGAACGGGGCATGTGTGCTAAAGGAACAACAAAGACTATCACCTACCCATAGGGAAATACTTGAAAAGGAATTGGAAATAGTAGTCCCCAATGACCTCAATCCTAGTCAGTTCCAAGCTATGTTTGGTCAGATCATATAAAGTAATCATTTAATCTTTTCTGAGAAGGATTTACCCCAAAGAACATTTCACAACCAAGCCCTCTACACAGAGGTTGGTGTTCATAAAACCATGGTCAAATGGGTACTGATAGATAATTGTGTAGGTTTAAACATTTGTACCTTAAAATTTGTCAAACAGTTGGGGTATTCTAACGATGTGATTGATAAAGGAAAGAGTATCACGATAAGGGCCTATGATGACCTATAAAGAAATTATGAAGGACCAGTCAAGTTACTAGTGCAGATAGGGCCGAACCTAACAAAAACCACTTGTTAAGTACTGGACCTTGAGTTTCCATACAACCTCCTCCTGGAACACCCTTGGATCCATTCCTTACAAGCAGTCCCTTCCACTTTTCATCAATGCCTAAAGTTTCCCCATGAAGGAAAAGAGGCAACACTATATATGTCGATCCTAAGCCTTTTCATTTTTGTGCCAAGTTAGAGGAGAAATACAATAAAACCCAATGTGTGCCTAGAAATGACATAGCATTCCACTCCTTTTCTTATGTTGACCCTTCCACACTTCCATCCACCTCAACCAAGAACACCTCAAGTGACCAACTGAAAATGGAAGCCAAGATTCAGGTACTTGACAAGGGTAATGGGAATTAATATTTCAACCAAGCATTCTGCATCGGCATGCTTCCGCCAACACCTAGAGTATATGGCGTTCCAAAAGAGATCAAGATAGTACAAATGATTTCCAAGCCCACTATCTTCACTAGGTGGGGAGACATGCAAGATGAAGAAATATTTTAGGACTTTTCATCTATGATCTACAAGGAGGACCAAGAAGAACCAAAAAATCTGCAACCCATTTTAATTGACACTATTACTAAAGGTTATTAATTAGTTAAACAAATGGGATATAATGGAAAGGGTGGCTTGGGGCTACACAAACAAGGTTGGTAATAACCTATTATAGTAGAACAAAGGAAGAAGAATATGGGGCTAGGTTATAAGTCAAAAGATGTGGTTATTCCAAAACCTGGACAAACCTCTTGGAAGAAGTGAGAAACTTTTGCTAGTGTTAAAACACTAGATACCTATCATATCTTAGACAACGTTTTACCTGTTGAAGACTTATTTGATAACTTTAGCATTGATAGGTTTCCTCTCCAACATATTCAAACCATTCCCAACATCTACTACAATTCTGGTACAAACTCTAATGAATATGAATGGGATTCTCCTTCCTTCGTCATCGGATATGATTCTCCCTCTTCTAGCAATGATGACCTAGACACTCTATGGGAAAAAGATGCCCAAGCCATACTAACCCTTTCATCCACTTCCATAGGATTTTTAGATCAAGATGATAACCTCCCACTCCAGTACCCGCAACTCATAGATTGGGATCAACAATAACATACACTTGTTCTGGATCAATTCTAGAACAATGAGGCAATCGCGAAGTTCATGGGACTTCGAATAGATGTACCAATAGGAGACCACAAAGCAGGATTCATCATGGAACTTGAACAAGAGGCATACTTTGGTTGAGAGATTGAATCTTCCAATCACAAAAATGAAAGAAAGAACATAAAAATACGGTCCCCTAGAGAAAACCACCTTGTGGCTCTATCATATTTAGAAAAGGGGAAAATAAAGGATGCATTCGAAGGTGGAAACCTCTTAGAGGCACCCAAGGATGGAAGATTCAATCTCCCCATATCAAAATATTAGGAAATATCTACACTACTAGTAGAGGAAGCATAACCCATAAATGTTGGAACAACAAAGGACTTGAAGATAACCTACCATGCTGCATCACTAGACCCAGAAGAAAAAGATAGCTTCACAACTTTCATCAACACCCAGAAGGTAAATTTTGCATGGACCTATGTTGACATGCCTGGAATAGATCCAACATTAGTGGTATATCATCTAGTTGTAATCCTTGGAGCAAAGCCTATCAAGCAAAAACTCAGAAAAATGCATCCACATATAGCTTTACTGGTAAAGGTAGAGTTAAAGAAACTACTAGATGTGGGTTTCATCAGACCCATCGACTATCCACAATGGATATCAAATCTAGTACCAGTGTCCAAACCTATTGGGGGCATAAGGATATGCATAGACTTCAGAGACTTGAAAAAATCCTGTCCAAAGGATGACTTTCCATTGCCAAGTATCAACATGATTGTAGATCTAATAGCAGGGCATGAGATTCTATCCTTAATGGATGGTTTTTCTGGATACAACTAGATAAAGATCTCTCTAGATGACCAACACAAAACAACATTTACTTGTGCTTGGGGAACATTTTGTTGGAATGTAATGCCCTTTGGTCTAAAGAATGCAGGAGTGACATATCAAAGAGCAATGATGACAATATTTCATGATATGCTACACACAATCATGGAGGACTATGTGGAGGAAATTCTAGCAAAATAAGTCAAAAAGGGAGACCACTTGACAAACCTGGCCAAGGTATTTGATTGTCTTGAACAATACAATCTGAGACTCAATCCTAAGAAATGTGTATTCGGGGTAACATCTGGAAAGCTGTTAGGGTACATAGTATCGAGAAGAGGGATTGAAGTAGATCCGACCAAAGTAAAAGAAATAATGGAGATGCCTCCGCCTAAGACACTAAAATAGTTGAGGAGCCTACAAGGGAAGCTACAATCCATCAAGTGATTTATCGCACAATTGGTAGACAAATGCCACCCTTTCACTCATCTCCTACACAAGGACATCACCTTCAAGTGGGATGGGAGCTGTGACCAAGCATTCCAACAAGTCAAGGAGTACCTACTTACTCGCCCTGTACTCATGCCACCTATCCCAGAAAAGGAAATCATACTTTATGTGTCTACCACACAAGCATACTAGGAGCTCTCCTGGCCCAGCTAGATGATAACAATAAAGAAAGGGCAGTCTACTATATCAGCAGAACACTGGTGGGCCATGAACTAAAGTACTCGCCCATTGAAAGAGCATGTCTCTCAGTCATTTTTTCAACACAAAAGCTGAGACACTACATTTTGAACAAAAAGATCAGGCTGATTTCTAAGGTAGACCTACTCAAGTACTTACTAGCAAAGGCAACCCTAACAGATCGAATAGCCAAATGGGTAATGATCCTAAGTGAGTTTGATATAGAATATGTGGATAGGAGAGCTATCAAGGGATAGATTATAGCAGACCAACTAGCTGAAGCACCCTTAGATGATCACAAACCTCTCATAGTAGATTTTCTAGATGAGAGTAACTTGATGACATAACAAATGGACCAATGGACTCTATACTTTGACGGGTCCCATACTCAACATGGATTTGGAGCTGGTATTCTATTTCTCACACCACAAGGAGATAGCATACCCAAGGCCCATAGGATTGCATTCTCATGCATGAACATCTCAGAATATGAAGCTCTTATCACAGGGTTAAAAATGGCTATTGAATGCAGAATAAAAGAGCTACATGTCTTCAGAGACTTTTAGCTAGTGATCAAACAAGTGAATGGTGAGTACCAGACAAAAGATGAAAAATTGCCGCCATATAAAAGAATGGTGGATAGCTTCAAGGAATACTTCATCAGAAATTTTTTGAGCAAATTCCTCAAATCAATAACAGAGCTGCTGATGCAATGGAAACAATAAGTTCACTGCTTGATATTCCACAGAACGTGCCTAAGTATGAGTTCCTCATGGAACATTTGTTGCTACCAGCATTCAAAATCTCATAATCAAAATTGGTATGTGTTTTTGTTGGTCCTAACTCCCCATGGTACCAAGATACCTTTGACTACATCCAACATGGTACCATACCCATTGATTTAACGACCACCCAAAAGAAAACCTTCACCCGTAGAACTTCCCATTTTACCATCTTAGGAGATACCCTATACCGCCGTAGTCTAAATGGTATGTTACTTCGGTGCCTTGACGCAGAAGAAGCACAAACAAATTTACAAGAAGTTCATGAAGGTATTTATGGATCCCACTCTGGAAGACTTAACCTAGTACAAAAACTACTCAGAATAGGATACTATTGGCCCTTCATGGAACAAGAATGCATACAATATTCTAGAAAGTGTTAAAAATGTTAGTAGCACATTGACTTGATTCATGCACCAACAGACGAATTGAGACCTATAACCACACCATGGCCTTTCTCACAATGGGGATTAGACCTGGTAGGCAAGATATCACCCGCTTCATCCAATAGGCACAAATTCATTATCACAACAACAAAGTACTTCACTAAATGGATAGAGGCAAGTCCATTGACCTATATCACCAACAAACAGATATCAAAATTCATTTTGAATTATCTCATATGCAGGTATGGAATTCCCCAAACAATAATAATAGACAATGTAACCCCATTCAAAAATTAGGATGTCCAAGAGCTTTGTTCCCAATTTTCTATCCACCATATCTTTTCCACGTCCTATTACCTCCAAGGAAATGGTCAAGCGAAGGCATCTAACAAAACCATACTAAAAATACTCAAAAAAATTGTTAATGAAGTTGATTGTGATTGACATTTGTAGCTAAACCTAGCCTTATGGGCCTAGCGAACCAACATTCACACACCTATTGGTGCCACACCATTTTCCTTGGTCTACGGATCAGGGCCATCTTGCGTATTGAGGTTGAAATCCCTTCATTGTGAGTTTCACTAAAAGGCATGGTTAGCAATGAAGAATATAGGGTATCCAAGCTGAATGAATTAGAACTCCTAGATGAAAGACGTTTGAGCTCGTTAAAACATTTGCAAGTTTATCAGAATCAGCTCAAACAAAATTATGACAAAAAGATCAAGGATAAGAACTTTCAAGTTGGTGAATTAGTCCTTAAAGAGAATAAAAAAATATAATTAAATCAGGATGGCAAAGGAAAATTTGAACACAACTAGTTAGGCCCGTTTGTCATCACAACAAGCTACAGCTTTGGGGCATATCAGTTAGCTACTCTTGAAGGAGAACCTTTAGTTGAACCGCTAAACAACAACCACCTCAAGAAGTTCTACACATGAAGCATGCCAAAATACCCCAGGAAAAAGGGTAAAAATCCAAAAAAATAAAAAAAAGGATAAAAGAAATAAAATACAAAAAAAAAAGAAAAGAAAGAAAAATAATAAAGAGAAATAAAATGTTCTCTGAGTGAAAACCACTCTGTGGCACTCTTAGAACAGGTACTGTAATGAAAACCTAGAAAACAGGCGCTATGTTTGAATAAAACTTGCATCATTATCTATCGGTACTATCCACGACATCCACCCATTTCATTTCATAATAAAATAGGGTATCCAACCATGGCTTGTCACTGATTAAGGAAAGTCATCTTGTCTACAACTGGGGGAAATTTCAAAAAGTTGGTCATGGAATAGATCTTTAAGCATCCTATCAGGGTCATCAAAACAACAAAAGACAAAAACATTTAGAAAACCACAAAAGACAAAAACATTTAGAAAACCATAAAAGAAAAGAACATTTGGAAAACATCGAAAACAAAACAACATCATGGGGTTATTCCTTCACTCAAATAGTCTAACATATCAACATTTTCTTGAACCTCACAGTTAGTTCAAGTAGATTTCTCGCAACATATCCTCTAGACACAAAAGTAGATTATCAATCCAGATTATCAATGTTGTTTACCCAAAAAAAAGTTTATGCTTTGAGTCACGGTCAAACTACATGGTCTCTATGTGTACAACATGGGAAAGGCTTGAAAGCCCTTGAGACCCTAGGTCAGTCCTCTTAGGTTTCCAACATGCTTTATTTCAACTTAGTCAAAAAACACAAAATACAAAAATAGTCAAAAAATACAAAATCCAAAAACAGTCAAAAAACACAAAATCCAAAAACAGTCAAAACATATAAAATCCAAAAAACATTCACAAAAAAAAGAAGGTCAAAAACACACAAACCAAGTGAACTACAAGCCTTTGCGTGTACAATGTAGGAAAGTCTTATCTTTGATGAGCCCCTGAGGCCCTAGGTTAGTCCCTGAAAAACGTCAAAAACAACATCATAAAAACTTAGAAAAATAAAAAAGACCCATCCTGTCCATCAAAATCCGCAATAAACATCATCCATAATAAACAAAACATCACATCACCCTTTGAAAAAACAAACAAACAAATCAAAAAAACATCACAAGTTGGAACTTTCAAACAAACAATCACAAAGCTTTAACTATAAACAGATGGAAACAATGCCAAAGTATCAACAACCTATATTTTTGACAAACTTCCCAACAACATCCTAAGATATGGCTTAATGGATCTGTTCCTACGATAGACATGATCAACACCAGATAATAGCCGCACCCCAAATAGATATGGCAAGTGATACTACAACATTGTTTTATCTTTTTATAGTCTTGTCTTTTTTGATTTATTTTATTGACTCATTCCCAGGATCTCTCGAGGATGTCCATAAGGATTTAGAGAAGAAGGAATGGTGGAAATTGAGCTTCATTTCAATTTTCTATTTTTAAGATATTTTTGTAAAACTACCATGGAGAATACTTGCTTTATTGAGTGTATGAAAGTTGTGTTGAAAAAATTCGAGTAGTAGTTGCATGTTAGGTATTTCATACCTCTTTGTGTAAATGGTCCGAAATTTGTGTAGCAATTGCATGTTAGGTATTTCATACATCTCTGTGTAAATGATTTGAAATTCATGTAGCATTTTTATGTTAGGTGTCCTATACCTCTTTGTGTGACTAGTCCAAAAAGTTTTTAACACAACCCAACTATATACTTTAAACAAAATTTTTGTATGTCTTTTATGAACAAGAATACTCTTTGTTTGTAGAGTCAAATCCACGCAATGGATACAAAGTCACCGTGGTCATTAATACCCTAGTGCATTGTATTGGTTTGCTACATCAAATAGGATTGTTCAAAAACTGCGAAGCCTCCAAGTAAAGTGAAAGCAACTCATCAACTACTAACAACATCAAATTTCTATCTATCATCAGATATTTCTTCTAACTAACATCCATCCTGCATCCACAGTGTCATTAGTACATATCATGATGACAATAAACCAATAAAAAAATCATGTATGGGGCATTCATTCATATCAACACCATGTAAACATACATCATCATATATCATCATCACATGAGCATAAAATGAGAATGAATCAAAGAAGGTATATATCATATATATCATCATCAAAAAAGAGAGTACATCATTAGTGTGATAGGATATACAAAATCATAATATCTATACAAGGCCTCGACTAGGCTGATGAATATATACATACAAAACACATGTCTATAATATGCCTCTGAGCAATGAACAAAATGAAGATCAAGTACAAAAGACCTGATAGGAAGGAAAAAACCCTATAGATCACCAAAACAATTTGGCTGTCTCATAGACCGATCACTTGCACCACCACCTGCACCACTAACTGCACCATCACCGCCCACAGAACTAGGCTATCCAAACTATGGACGCCAAGTGCCCCTGGGAACAACAAACTCATATAAAGTTTGATAGTAAGTAGACCTCTACAAATAATGATCACGCTTTTCCCTAAGAGTATCTCTCTCTATAGTCAGCAATTGTACAAAAGCCTCTGCAAGATGCTATCAACCACTCTCACTATCTCACTCAGCTCTGAAAATATCTATCTAAGCCTCTGCATCCTCTCGTCTCACTATTTTGCATTTTTGGCAGTGGTCATCTGAGCTAACAATATGTCTCCATCTCTAGTTGGTGGAGGACCCAAAACTTGCCTACAACCCTACACCTGAGGTGGCTACTCATCTTGATCACCCTGGGCCCCATCATGACGAGCCCTATCATGAGCTTTATCCAACTTCTCTATGAGGACCTCAATACACGGTTGCTCCCCACGATGACCTGTAATACTTGATCTTCCTGAAGTGAGATTACCCTAAGAATAGTGAATCTCAACGGCCTACGGCGGGCCCACCACTCATCATAGTCATCAAAGGTACCTAGATCTGTTGGACCAACTGACCAACTCCAACCAACTGAGGCAAGTGCTTTGAACTCGACAATGGAAATATCTATATTTGGCTGAAACCCCATACACGAACCTCCTGAGTCATCTGACTGAAACAAGCCTCATAAGTATCAGGAAATCTGCCCTGTCTCTCCCCAAACTAACAACATACTCAATCTGGTAAATAACGCTCTAGCACAAGATCAAAATGACCAAGCAACAAATGCATCCATTGACAATAGACAAGGTGATCTGAATCCTCTAGCCAAAGATCACACCCCAAATAAGGTCTCCACACAAAACTAGGCATATCATCAAAAATTCGACGCTAATAAGGAAGATCCCCAGGAAAGGTATAGTGCATAAAATCCCCATAATGATAGGAGTATGGATCATCAGGGTGATGATCCTATATCCCATCCGACTGAGTAACTGCAATATGCTCCCATGCCTAGAGATGCAAAAGTGAAACACCTGCAGAAATAGATTTGCCGCTTTGATACACGACCTCGTGCATATCTTTGTACAAGTGGGTGAGAAGACATGGAACCCAAGCATACCTTGTACCATGCTCAAGCATACTCTCAATACACACACCCCAACCTATGGGAAACTATCGACCTCGACTATCAGGAACAATGAGTCCTGAAATCAAACTGCATAAGACAAGTGAGATAGGATCTGCACTGTCAGAAAACTCAGACAAATCAATCTCTGACTAATGTACTGCCAAGTGTCAAACATCTAACACTCGCTGCATGGCATGGGTACCATGTCAAATATGATAAGTAACCAGCTCCCCATGAATAGGAAGATGAAGTATCCTCCATATATCCTCAAGAGTGACGATCGCCTCTCCTGAAGGTAGGTGAAATGGGGATGTCTTTGAATGCCACCGTTCCACGAGTGCAGTCATCATAGTAGTATGGGTCCTGATAGGAGGCATATAAAAAATGTGAAGTAGTCCCACAAAATAAAGAAAATATCGCTCCAACACACCAAAATGAGCAATAGGATCAAACAATTGTCGAGGACGTCTCTCCCTCGGTTGTAGTACTCTGAGGCCAACCTACAATCATTTTCAACCCACAATGTTAGGGTTTCACTCTAAATAAGTGGGAAACACAAAATAACAAAAAACATGATGAAAAATGATATTTAGGATGAAAAATGAACACATGTTAGGGTTTTGAGCAAAAGTTAAAGTCAGATGCAATAGAAAGAGTCAAAAACAAGGGTTTTGAGCAAATGCTTAGAAAGTACTAGGCAAAAGCAAGGTTTTCAGGCAAAGGCGAGATTTTCAAGCAAAGGTGAGGAAAAAAAGGTGTGGAAATAAGTCAAAGGAAAGGATATATGTCAAAAGTGAGCTTTTAGGACTTCAAATAGTCAAAGGCAAGCTTTATGATCAAAGGCGAGCTTTTCAAGCAAATGCTAAAAAATAAAAGTGAAGATTTTAGTTAAAGGCATAGAAATATGGCAAAAGCATGGAAATAAGTCAAAGGCATGGATTTTTAGTAGGAAAAAGCAAGGAATCTGAGGCAAAGGCTCAGAAATTAGGAAACTTCACTTTTGACCTAGAAAACTTAGTACACACCAAAAGAGAGTGAAACAAGATGAAAGCGAAAAAGTGAGAATGTACATACTAGGCCACCGACGCCTGAAGGCCTCCAACCTCTTGAATGAGCTTAGAACAACATGGGGCTCCATCAAAACATGAAATTTCTCCTCAAAAACTGATAGAATGGAGGAGCCAAAGACAAGAATTAGCTATAGACTCAAAACACAAATGAGCTATCTAGAGGACTAATTGCCTATATAAAACCTCAAGAAACCCTAATTTCACCTAGGAAACCCTAATTTCTAATTGGGGAGCATTCCTACTTTCAAAATAGAAGCACAAAGAAACATCAGAACAAGAAATGGACCTATAAACCTGATTCTGCGACCTAAACACATCATAACGAAAATAGAACAAAGTCGTGAGCCTGACCTCAAAACTTGAAATTTTTGGTCAACCTCTCGAGGGGGCAGCACAAAGTCATACCATCATTCCACAAAACACCGAGGCATAGTGGGGCATAATATTTTTTTTAAAACTTGATCTTAAAAACATAATCTTTGAATACAAAGCAACCGATACTTTGTATCAAAGAGGGGAAAAATGTAGACATGTAAAATTGCTTAACACCTATCACAACTCAGAATGTCTCGAAACAACTCAAAATCAACCCGAAACATCTTGGAATGACCCCGAATCAACTCAGAATGACTTTCAATCAACTCAAAATGTCTTTGAGTCAACCTGAAATGTCTTAGAACAACTTCGAATCAACTCGAAACGTCTCCGAATCAACCTGAAACATCTCAAAACATCTCTGAATCAACTTGAAACGTCTCCAAATCAACTCGAAACATCTTGAAACATCTCTAAATCAACTCGAAACGTCTCCAAATCAACTCGAAACATCTCGAAACATCTTCAAATCAACTCAGAATGTCTCTGAATCAACTTAGAATGTCTCAAAACATCTATGAAACATCTCAAGAAAACATCTCAGAATCATCCCACAACATCTCACAACGCATTGAATGACATCAAACGACATCAAATGACATCGAACGACATCAAATGACATCTGAAACCCTGATTTCCTCTATTAATTGAATAATACAATGTATTATTTAATTAATTCACTATTTCATCATTTTTAAAAAATTAAATAAATACCATTTATTTAATAAAGTCTTGAAAACCCTAATTCTACTATTGATTAAATAATACAACGTTATTTGATTAATTCATGTTTCATCATCTCGACCAATTAAATAAATTACATTTATTTAATAAAGTCCTAAGCTAATCTTACTTCGTCCTAATTAGTCAAACAGCGCCAATTATTTGATTACGTCACTGATTCACCTTATTCCTCAAAATTAATTAAATTATTAAATCATAATAATTTAATTATGACACTTTCCCTCCAAAATTTGAATAATCAAATCAAATGATTCAAATCAATTATCAAAAATCAAATCAAAACACAAAAATGAATGAATGAATTAATATTCCTCACCCACTTTCTGATTGAGAAAATCATGGATTTCTAACTAAAAAATCTAATTTTGCTAACTCAACCATCTAATTCCTAACTAAACCCTAACTGATCAATCAATTGCTAACTGAGCAATCAATTACTGACTGATCAATCTAAAACCCTGACTAGCCAATCTATTCTTCAATCACCCCAATTGTGCAATCAACTTTGCACAATCTTCTCATGTCTAAATCCTCTCAACACATGTTGACCATTGATCTGGATATTCTCCAACGGGATCCTGATCGTCGATTCAAAATCTCTTTTCCTATATAACAAAACCTCTCTCCTCACAAATATGGATAAGAGAATCAACATACCTTATGTAATGAAGTGCTATCGAGATCATCCTTGAGAGAGCTTCATTTCCTTCCTTCGATCAACCAAGCATTCATCCACACTTTGCACATGAACTTTGGATGCTTTGCTATGATAAGAGCAATCCAACATCAAGCGAATACACTGCTATGGGATGGTGAAACTGTCTTTTGCTTTCATTTCATTTGGTAATTAGTAGGTTCCTTATATTATGTTTGCAATAGTATAGCTTAATCTCGTATGTGTAGGAGTTTTAGATTTTAGATTTGTGCATTTGATTGTAGACTAGATTCCTTTTTCAAATTGCATTCTTGTTCATCTTGAATTCAAATCTAATGTCCTCTTTCCCCCTCAAACACAATGACATAGATAAAATCTTAGGATAATATTGCTTTCATTACAACCTCCATAGAAATGGATATAAGGAAACATACATAACTTCTCTGAGCTTCATTAACACTAGTAACAATGGTCTAGGAAATCCCCTGCAAATCTTGACTGCCAACTGATGAGGAGAAGCATCACTCAAGTGATTTTTCACCAACCATGGACTCAAATGTGGTCCCCCGCACATCTGCCACATTTGGCACAATGGCCCTACCCTTCACCAAAGAGTTTGGTTGGTAAAACCCCATAACAAATAGCCTTCCTGAGCTTAGTGTTGTGCCCTACAATCTAAAACCTAATGATCATATAGTAGCTACAACTACAAACTTATGAAAATCATGAACTAGAATTGTCTATACTGGACACAGTGAACTGACAGTGTAAATAGTGGCTACTTACACTACTTTGGCCAAAGTTTCATATAAAAGTGTCATCTATTCACCCACTATCCTAGCTCGATTTGTTTAATGACCATTCATGTACTATGCATAGGTAATTCCCTCCATTGGGTAATTGTTAACCCTAGGAACAACCTATCTCTTTTATAATAATCTACACATAGGCAATTCCCTCCGTTAGGTAATCGTTAACCCTAGGAACAACCTATGACTATAACATTCCTACTAAGTAATTCAAGTAACTCTTACTTATTGAGTAACCAAACAAAATATCATAACGTCACATTATTGAATGACTCTAGTACCAAAGGTTCAATCCCAACTATAAAAGTCTCCAGTCAATGGTTTATCTCAACATTAAATGACTCCCTTCAAGAGTATTAATAAATAACCTCAAACTAAAAGTATAACCTTCTACAAGGAATGGCTCCCTTCAAGAGTATCAAGGAAAGTATAATCTTATCAATAAATGAACCCAATCAAAAGAATAATCATATCAATAAATAACCTCAATCAAAAGATTAATCATATCAATAAATGACTCATTCAAAAGTATAGTCTCAACAATAAAAGACTCTAAGCGAGAGTGAATTCACATCAATAAAGACTATCCAAAAAGTATATTTTCATTAATAAAAAGACTTCACATCAAGAGTGTAAAACAACCAATCAAGTAACAATCCAACTAAATAGGTATTCCCACCTATGGCTCCAATCAATAGTAATTAACAAATTCAAGTGATCAACTTAATCATATAGGTAATCTCCTCCTTACTTTACCCTAATCCTAGGATAAAATCAGCAATCAACGATCATATTGTTTGTGTAGGTTATTCTCAACCTAGGGTTCCAATCAATAATCAAGTAAAGCAACAATCAAGTGATCATTCAAGTGTTCGCTAACAATCTAGTTTGCATAACATTACAACCTATCAAAAATGACATGTCTCTGATCCCATCATTTTTGTTGTATTACCACCCTCATTAACCACTAGGGTTTACCTAACATAATATACTATCAAATACAAGTTACTTCTTCCATTGGATAATCTAATTCCAAGGTAATCTATGAACTTTCTATAGTTTAGAATACACAATAACTTGAAGACAAATACTTCATAAGCTATTCTAAGCTTCTTCTTTCCCTAGTATATAATACTAATGAACACAATCACTACTTAATACAGAGTATGTACAAACACTCAAGTATGGATCATAAGATGTAGATAATAAGATTCTTTCAAAGCATATTCTTTACCTAACCTATGAAACCAATGCTTTTTCCACACAAAACAACAACACTCAATCTTTTCAAAAACATATAAAATATAAGAGGGCAGAATAACATGCCTGCTAAATGCTAATCCTAAATAAAATAAACTGACTTTCAAGCTCAATCCACTCCAAGATTCTTCAATAATTCTTCGAACCACACACAAAAATTCTCACAATAAGTCTCACTTAACTCTCCTCATAAACAACTCTCAACTTAAACAAGAATGACTTAGATAAAATGCAGTAGAATGCAACTGAATAATGTGTCTAAATGAGGTAATCTTCTTCCCTATTTATACAAAAATATGAGACTTAGTTGCCTACAAGTAAGCTATATTGTATGACACTTCTTAGCTATAAAGTTTGACTCAACAACTAATTTCAATTGGTGGCAGCATTTAAAAACAATACTCATCAAAACAGAGCAGCAGATCGACCGAAATAGAGACAACAAGAAATTATTTAAGAAATGCAAGGTAAAAGATTAACATATCAACTTCAAATGTGCTAGCTTAAACATGACTTATTCCACATTTTATTTGGTCTTCCATCGCTAGAAAAAGATTATAGTTTAGAATTCTATCTGCTATACAATTTTCATATTTTGGCACCACTTATAACTTCTATCGTGCATTTTGGTGTTTGTTGTGCAAGACCAAGTTTGCATTTAAATACACGTCAAATATCTCATAAAACTTTTGGCCGAGTCTTCATATATAATGTGTTGTATTTGCAAGCTTTGTAACTCATAATGAATGACTATAGCGCTGCCCTACATCACCTATTTCATGCATTGTACATGCTCCACATTACCTACTTCACATCCTTTGGCTTTCACTTCTCTTAAGCACTTTATGCACAACAACTTAGGCATTAGATTGCTTATTTAAAGAGCTCATAATATACCTTGTAAACTATGCACTCAACATAATATATTATTAACATAGCATTCATTATTTACTATAAACTTTTGGCTATAGTAATGTGCTACATATATTCAAGTTTTGTTGGCTTTGTTAAAACCTTGATTTCTTAATACAACAATGTTATATAATGCGCTTATGTTTTTTCAAAAGTTCTTTCAATATATTAATTTCAATCAAACAATATGAATAATAATATGTATTATTAATATGCACATGTATATTATACCTATTATAATATATATGTATATTAATATATATTTATAATCTCATTCATATGAATATTAAATGCATTTCTTGACCATAAAATGTATATAAACACATAACAAAGTATATATATATATATATTTCCACTTTCATACTAATAATATGTATTATTCGATATTCAAATTAATGCACACATTTACATATCCTCACCATTTTATTTATATTTGTAGACATGTAAAATTGACCTAACACTTATCATGCACCTTAAATGACATTTTCGCATCATCAACATCATTATCATCGAATATCACTACATTTCACATCAAAAAGCATCAAAAACCCTATTTTCCCCCTATTAATTGAATAATATGACATTATTTAATTAATTCACTTTTTCACCATTTTTAACAAATTAAACAAATTTCACTAATTTAATAAAGTCCTGAAAACCTAATTTTTGCTATTAATTGAATAATATGACATTATTTAATTAATTCACTTTTTCATCAAATTCGACCAATTAAATAAATTTCATTTATTTAATAAGGTCCTAATCTAACTTTATTCCTCCCGATTAATTAAACAACACCAATTATTTAATTATGTCGCTAATTCATTTTATTCCCCTAAATCGATTAAATTATTCAAACATAATAATTTAATTAAATCACTTTCCCTCCAAAATTTGAATAATTGAAATAAACTATTCAAAACATCATCAAAAAGGTCAAATCAAATAAATAACTCTGTTTACAAAAGTCAAACTTGATTTGCATGTTCAACTCAAAAAGAGTAATTATCCTCACCCACTTTCTTGATTAAGTAAATTATGAACCACCGATTGCTCAGTCTATTTCCTAACAGATCAATCTATTTTCTGACTAATCAATTCATTCTTCAATCCCATAGATTATTAAATCTATTTTTGCAATCACACTAATTACATAATCAATTTGCACAAATTATGCCCATCTAAATCCTCTCAACATCTTTCGACCGTCAATCAAGATATTCTACTATGCAATCCAGAGCGTTCATTCAAAATCACAAAATCTATATAAGAAACCTCTTTCCTCACAAATAAGGATCGAAGAATCAATATAGTTTATGTAACGAAGTAATGCCAAGATCCTAATCGGCATTGACAAAGCTTCAAACCATATCTTGGATCAACACATACACGTTCTTCAAAGCTCTTGCATGCATAATGAAGGCTTCATATTGAATTGATCAATCCAACATACGTCAATACAGATACACTTCGACATAGGATGGTAAATCTATTTCATTTTGAATTCATTGTTATTTCTTTTTGTCAATTTCATTCTTGAATTCTTAGTTTTCTAGCTACATTTTTGCGAGTAATTGGCATAAATCAATTAGCATTTTGTTGTTTACATTAGTTTCTAATCATCAATCTAATCTTCTTGTATCTTCCCGATTTCCCCCTTACACATTCTGGCATGCCTGGTGGGACCACGGTCCTTAGTACTAATGATTTTATGAGCTAAATTTGAAGTTGTAGGTTAAAGAAGCACTCTAGAAAAATATTCACGAACAAGTTCGAAATTTTTTTTGCACTTGACCTATTTTCTGGTGCTTTTGACATTTTCCTGCACTTCTACTTTTTGATAGATGCACTTTTGACTGATTTCTATGCTTTTGCTTCCAAAACAGAGGTGTTTTTGACTGTTTCTAATGCTTTTTCTTTTTGACAGAGGCCGCTTTTGACTGCTTTTCCTTTGCTTTTGCTCTGTCAAGCTTCTGTCTGAAAGTTGAATGTTAGTTTTTAATTTCTAACGCTAACGGGTGCCTGATTTGAATGTGTGATAGGTACTAATGTTTGTTTATGTAGGATTTGTAGAGTTATAATGGGTGTCTATCCAAAAAACCATTAACGCATTTACTACAGGGAAGATGAACGGTCTAAGAATTTTAAATTTTTAAAGGTTTCATTGTTAGAAAATTTTAATTTAGTGCTTAAAAAGAACCCCACAAACTAACATTTCGATTTTGGTGCTCTAAAATCAACATTCTCAAAGTTTTTTAGATTAAAAAATATTTTCAAATTGGTGCAATAAAAAGAACCCCACAAATGAACATTTTAGTTTTTGTGCTCTAAAATGAATCTTTTAAAGCTTTCCTAAGTTAGAGAATTTCAAATTGGTGCTTAAAAGGAATCCCACAAACAAAAATTTTGGTTTTGGTGCTCTAAAAATGAACCTTCTCAAAGCTTTAAGGAAATATTTTGATTTTTGTTGACCAAAGCGATTTCATTTTGTTGATGAACACTCGACTTCATTTTGTTGATGAACACTCAATTTTTTTTGTTGACGAAATAAAACAAGGATCTAGAAAACACTCAGTTTTGGGCTTAAAAATAAACAAATCAATTTCTTGTCTTGCAAATTGTGATATCTTTGAGATTTGAAGTCCAAAACATTTCACTTTGGTGCAATTAAAAAGAAAACTGTTATGTTATTCACAACTTATTTTGGGGATAGCACCTCTCGAGGTGCTTAAAAAGAATCAAATTGCAATGAAGTGTATACTATATATTTTGTGTTTGGTATACTAGGTGAATATCCTCTCCCTTCGTGCCTTTTCGACGATCTTGGTTAACGAAAAATCATCTTGAGTTTCACTCACTTCTTTCATTTCAAAGCATACCTTTAGTGGGCCTGCCTTTTGAGACACATCCGATGCTAGAGAAATCAAAGGCGACCCAAGTGGTACTTTGTTTTGGTTTTCTCTATAAATTATTGTGGGTGTCAGGAAAGTTCTCACCCACCTGGTGCAGATGCTCTATATCCCGATGAATGTCCCCCTTAGTATTCGTGTGATACGTAAAAACCCGCAAGGGTTGGGGGGCCTCTTAATTGAGTGAATCACCGCATGTATAGCCACCAGTTATCTTGAAACATGACTAAGAACCAATTTTTGTAGAAGCCACCCCTTTTATCCAAAACATACTCTGAAGTGGTGCATCAAAAATTTGATTCCAAGAAGTTACTTACCAAGTTGGACTTATGGTTGATCGTAAAAACCTCTCCATTCATTGCATGTAAAATCATCCCTTCGGGGCATGAGGTAAGCCCACCTAGGAAGAAGTGTTTATCCATAGGGTGTACTTTGTCTTCATGAAATTTCCAAAGATCTATTAGTTATGTTGAAACAACAAAATTTGTGCTTGAATTCAAAATGAGCACATCAAAACAAACACTTAACGTGGTTCTAAAATGACAAACCCTTTTGACTTAGTGTGAATCCTTTGAAAAGAGCCATATATTTGCACTCCTAAAAATATATTATAAAATAATATCTTTGAAGGTTTCCAGATATCTAGGCTCACATTTCAAGCCACATTAGGGAAAAGTAAACATTGGAAACTATAACTTTAACATTTCTACCTCTATGAACTTTGAGCTTTCGTGGAGGAAAATGTGCTTAAAGTATAGAAATTTAGGTCACACAAGATTTGATTATGGTGTTGCATGATATCACTTACCAAATATCAAAATAGATCAAACAAAATCATCCAAGCTACTACCAAATATGGAAACTAGAAAACAAAATTGAGATAGAGGTCACTTTTGCTATTGTTTCTGCCGCACTTGATCAAAATTGGTTGCTCTTGCCAAAAATAGCTTGCTTTTGCTCAATGTATTATGACAACTACTAATGAAAATTGGTCACACTTGAAATTTCTATGTGCACTTGCTTTTCCAAAACTTAGCGCATTTGACAAAAACCTAGTCGTAGTTGACAATATTGCTCACTTTTGCTAAAAACTGGTCACTTTTGCCTCAAGCCTATTGCTCTTTCTCTATATCTTGCTGAAAATAAGAAAAAAATATTTGAAGCTAGTTACAAGATCCTTGTTGAAACAAAATAATCAAAAAACAAAGATACGTCATATAGTCCTTCAATCACTTCCAACATTCCATCCTACTTTTGGAAATAAAAATCAAAACAAACAAACTTGGATTATTCCCTCATCCATACTTCTAAGATATCAATAGTTGCTTGAACCTCAAGGCTAGTTGAAGTAAGCTTTTCCACAACATATCCTCTAGAAGAAGAAGTGAATCATTGATCTAAGCCTTTTAGCATTTTGAGTTCCAAGAATAGTGTCATCCCAAAACAACGCTCAAACCTTAGGGTCTTGAGAATCACAACAACCATATCAAAACACCAACACTGTCACCTTATGAGCATTTGGTGTCCAGTTGCTCTAGTTCAACAACCAATCCTTACAACACCAATCATACAACCAAGTCTCACACACATTGAAGGTGAACAAATGGATATCATTAGCAATTTGAGGAGCCTCATATTCGAGACAAAAGAAGCACCAAACCAGTGGAGAAATGTAGCAAACATTCTAGATAAAGAGGAGAAAGAAAATCTCAAGGTCAAAAGGCCCATATTACCACCTCTTATGCGGAAATAGGTATCCATCCTTCATGATCTTTGACAAGAACAAATTCCTTAAACAAAAGTCCATATTCTGCTTGTCAAAGAAGCATCATAGTCAAAACTTTATCAAGGGACACATCTTGAAATCTTACTGCAAATAGGACCTCTTGCTAAGTGTTAGAACTGGCTATGGCTACCAAGATCTTGAGACCAAATGGAAAGCACAAAGAGAGAATAGAATGTGACGAGAATAAATTATATTCTTATCAATATGATTCAATGAATGAAAAATGTAGTAGAAACCCCTTGATTATATAGCCAAGGTGAGATACAAGATCTGTCATAGGATTATGAAAAGTGTCTTAATCATATGACATGAGACAACTAATCAAATTTACCTAGGTTCACATGTGTTACAATTTTTAAAAGATAGGATAACAACTAATGAAAACTAATACCTTCTAGAAAGATTCCTTCCTAGGACCTAAGTAAACTTAATATGTAAATAAGTCCCCTAGTAAGGAATTAACTAGGTACAAGACTTTATTTACACCAACAACCCCCGTAAGTGCAAATTAGGGAGTAGCAGATTATTATGCAAATGACACAAAGATGGGTTCTGGGCACTAGGCCATGTTAGGTACCCATGTACATATGCAAATGAAATGAAATCTCTCACAAATGGAGAAGAGAAAATCCAGTGGGACAAAACTCCTCCCCAAAAGAGATGAAATACAAAAAAAAAGAAATGTGAAATACTTGAGCAATGATGCATGAGAAGGCCAAAACCCCGTGTGGAGAAAAAGACCCCCCTAATAAGAGAGAAGAAGAAGAAGAGAGATGATGCATCCCCCCTCAATGTTGAGTCTCCTGCAATGATGGTAGAAGCTCGACATTGAATGTTGAAGATGATCAATCTCATCAAACAACATTCCTCCCCTTAGGAAGAAACAAAACCATGAATGTATGTAGGATGTCAAGAATATGGATGATGTATGATGATGTCTTTGAAGCATGCTCAAGTGTCTCCATGTCGATGCCGAAAGCTGACACACTCCAAACAAGCATTCTAGGCCACACTGTTGAAGAGGACAATCTAAAATCTAGTAGAGATGAATGTAGAACACAATCCAAAGACAAAGATATCCCCTCTGAAGACAAAGAAGCCTCCTCCAAATATTGTCCAAAAGTATCCACACTCATGTCAAATTGCAAAGAATGATCATGTAGAGATTGAACAAGAGGGTCAAGGTGTTCCCTCACAACAATTGAAGAAGGATCTTCTCCATCAAAGAGAAGATGAATGCTATGGATGATGTCTCCCAAATCTGCAAGATGAGACTCCACAAACAAGTATGAAATTCCTATCAAGAAGTCATTCGAAGTAGACAAATCTAAAAGATGATGTATGTCTCGCTGCACTGAATCACAAGGAACCAAAAATGTAGAATCACAAGCATCCTCAACTACAACAGTAGATGGAGGAGATGAAGTGCATGACTCAAGAGTTGGATCTGATGTGAGAACTCCCAAGTTCAAGAAGACAAATGTCTCCTCTAAATTATGGTTCATACTTGAAATGTTATCAACAACCAAAGGAACAATGTCATCATTAGATGCAAAATTTGCAAAGGTATACAAACGAGATGAATGATCAACCACCCCAGTAGAAATGATCTCTCTACTCTCCAAGTCACGAATGATGATTGAATCAGGTGTGAACTCCATATTTTTTTTATCTCCACCATGTGTAATCTGCTATATGGAAAGAAGATTGTTTATCAAAGGAGGAACAGACAAGACATCCTGAAAAGTATTGTCCCCAAAACTAATAGATCCCTTCCAAATTAAACTCATGTATGTAGTGTTTCCCATCAAGATAGGATATGTAGTACAAGGCTGAAAAGAAGAGAATATAGATTGTGAAGATGTCATATGATGAGATGCTCCTAAATCTAGAAGCCATCTTCCTGCTCTTGGACCTGAAAAAGCACAAAGAGCTTGTCCTTTATTTCCTAGTGTAGATGCTTGACCTTTATCCTTTTTAGACTGTTTTGAAGGAGGAGGAGATTCATACATTCTAGAAGGAAAATCAATATGATTCTTTTTGAGAAGATGTTTCAACTCATCAATGTCATTCTTATAACAATAGTGTTCTTCATGTCCATCCTTCTTGCAATAGGCACAAGTAGGCATCTCCTTCTTAGATGATTCCCCTTTAGAAGAGGATTTTTTCTTTGCTTGATTTGAATGTTGATTATTCTTTGCTTTCTTCTGTTTCTTATCTAATTCTGATTCTTTCACTTGACTAACCAACAACGCTTGAGATTTAGAAGTCTTGATGAGATCCATTGAGATAAGCTTTTGTTGCTCATGTATCAACATCTCAGAAAATGATGCAAATGAAGGTGTAGTATATGTAGACCCTGGATAGCCAATCTATGAGTATGAAAGCTAGAAATAAAAGAAGCATAATTAGGACCAAGTTTTTTTATTGTATTGTAGACCAACTGAATGTCATTCTTATCAATTCCACATGCTTTACATTTCTCTCTAAGATCATTAACCTTAGTGATGTAGTCTTAGATGTTATCAAAGTTCTTAGGATCAACGCTCATTAATTCATTATCAATTTGATAGCCTCTTACTTCATCTGTAGTACCATACAATGTTTTTAATTTTTCCCAAGCTTCATGAGAATTTTTACATGATTTAATTTGGAACAACAAATCTTGAGAAACTAGTCTATGGAAACATCCAAGAGCTTTGGTATGTTCAATCATCCATTTTATCTTTTTATCTACATCTATAGGTTCAAGTACCTTATTTTCAACATATAGAGAGTGACCTTCAGTCATTAGAATACTCCATGCATTTTGATGACATGTTGAATAATTATATGATGTGAGTAAAGGAAACTTAGAATGATCAATGAAAATGAGAGAGCACAAGCAAACAAATCAAAAGAATGTACCAATATACCCCCCAAAATTACTCAATCAAAAACCCCCCCAAGTAATATTTGATTTGGCACTTTATATTTAGTGTGTTTATAGTTGTTAGATGCCAAAAATAGCAATCTAGACTTGATCTTATTGCTTACAGATGCCAAAATAGGCTATAGAATCAAGTATAATTTTTGGTACAAAATGAGATCAATCTAATCATACCATTGAAAATTACACAAAAAATTGTGCACTTTCAAAAAAAACTACACCTAAAAATATTATTGTAGGAGCAAGATATGAGCTCCTTAAGTTCCCAAAATGAGGACAAAGCAACAACACCTATGAGAATCTAAAATTTCTATAAAATATAAACACCAAAACCAAAACCTAATTGCACAACTACGAAGAGTGTGAAAAATTAGCCCAAATAAAAAAAAATTGCTCGAAAAAAGGAGTCAAAATGAGCAAGCTATGAAGCTTCAAAGTTTGATTGCAAAATCAACAACTCCATTGGTGAGAGGGGCCAATTTTTTTAGGAGCGCTAACATTAGCAACATGCAAGATTAAATTTGATGGCCTAGCACCCGTCAAAAAGGAATATGCCCCTATGAAAAAATATTTGTTGTATTTCTGGCTTTAAATTGACATCTTTTTGGATGTCGGGCAATTGCTGACTGTTGACGAAATATGCTTTAACTAATGGGAATAATCACATGGAATACTCGCCGGGGAATCTTGAATCTATACTTCACCAAATTTATTTTAAATTTCCCAGCAAAACTTTAGTGACCACTAGATTTTTTAAATGTTCGCCAGTATGTAGAAGACGCCAGATTGCTTATTAACAATGTCGATTTTTATTAAAACCTGACCATTGTTAAAGAGTGGGGCCACCAAAGGAAAATGTAGGCCTGCATGTACATAGTGGGTACAATAGTACGTAGTTGTAGACTGACAAGTCTGTAGACCACATAAATTACTAGTTTTTTTTTAAATTTTATTTTTCTCTAATAAAACTTTAGGAAAAATATATCGGCCATAATAAAAATTTTACAAAGAAATTTCAATTTTTTAAAAGCCGAATAATATAATAATTTTTTTAAAAAAAATCGTACCCTACATAATTATGATGACTTGAGGGGTTGTACGAATCCCTGAGCAATTTTTTTTGCCTCAGTAGACAACTACTCCAATTTGGATGAATTGACAATCGATCTTAAGGTTTTTGGCCCTTCTGGACACAATGGTAGGGTCGGATTTGACTCAAAATGCTCCAAAAATGTAGCTACCTTCTGGATCTGGCAACCACTTTTTAGCTTCAAACCCTCATAGATTTGGCCTCATATGTTCAATTTGGACGAAACAAAAGGAAAAATCAACTTTCTCAAACCTTCTAGACACAATGGTGAGCTTGGATTTGCACCAGCAAGGTCTGATATGAAACTACAATAAAGAATAAAAAATGGAACTCCCCCCAAATTTGGTATTTCTATCAATTTTTTTTTGATCCTCTTGATCATCATACGATGCAAGAGAAGAGCGTACTCAACTTTTCAAGATTTACCATCTCTCTTTAGAAAAAGGCCATCCAATGACACCCAACCCATTTTGATACCACGTTAGAATTAGCTATGGTTGCCAAGATCTTGAGACCAAATAAAAAACACAAAGAGAGAATAAAATGTGACAAGAATAAATTGTATTGTTATCAATATGATTCAATGAATGAAAAATGTAGTAGAAACCCCTTGGTTATATAGCCAAGGTGAGATACAAGATGTCATAGGATTATGAAAAGTGTCTTAATCATATGACATAAGACAAATAATCACACTTGCCTAGGTTCACATGTGTTACAAGTCAAAAGATAAGATAACAACTAATGAAAAATAACACCTTCTAGAAAGATTCCTTCCTAGGACCTAAGTAAACTTAATATGTAAATGAGTCCCCTAGTAATGAATTAACTAGGTACAAGAATTTATTTACACCAACACTAAGAAACTTTTATAGATGCTTTTTAATGGGTGAACCAGACTTGAATACTCAATAGAAAATCCCAAAAACAAACGAAATTTCATTTTCCTTAAAACAAAAAATCCAAAAATAAGAGCATTCTTTTCTATAGTTAGGAGTCACAAAACGTTCATAAAAGCTTGGGATTTATTTATGACAACTACGAGATCACAACATAGAAAGAACATGGAAGCGAACAAAAAAAATGCTAGCATACCCCCAACAAACACCACCAATGATGAAAGTGGCCCATGGGGATATAAGCCAAATAACCTCGAAACACCTCAAAAGAGACCCACATTCAAAGAAACATTTAGTGAGGAAGAGATAAACCACAAATGACAAGAGGTCATGGAGCAATCAAACCAGAATCCAAAAGTTATGATCATAGAAGAAGTGGATAGTGAGGAGGAAATAAATGATGAAGAATTATTTCAACATTCCAACAACCCCAAGGTGCTCAAAGTGATGTACAACTGTTGAAAAAGGACCCAAATTCTTACTTCAAATTAGCTCAAAGTGGTGCTAAATTGCCAATAGATTTTAACATAGAAGCTCTCAAAGATCCTAACCTTATTCCCTTAGGGGATAACTCAACTGTGTGACAAATATCTAAACCCACAAAGATTCCAAACATGCCACCTATATTTTCACAAAGCAATGGTCAACCAATGGAAAACCCCTTGTAGAGAAAACCAAATCAAATCGAACAAGCGACAATGTCCCAATAGTACCAAGGAGGTCCAACCCAATATGTACCACAAAGCAACAATCTTCCACCAGGACAATATGTTCCTCAAAACACTTCGTATATTGACCCTTCCCAAAATGTACAAAATCAAGAAGGACAACTCCCACAACAGTACCATCAACAAGGAGTGTCTTATGACCCCCTTCCAAATAAGCAATACCAACAACAATGTGGACCACATGGTGCCATTTGCAATCAATAGTACCAACAACAAGGTATTCCATAGGAAACCCTTCCCAATTCATCCCATCAATAAGGTAACCTGTCAATGCACCATCAAAAAAACCTTCAAAATAGTTCATCCCAACAAGGTGTGCCATAGGGCACCCTTCCCAATTCGTCTCATCAACAAGGTAACCTGCCAATGCACCATTAGAGAAACCTCCAATATAGTTCACCTCAAAAATAGGGTGTGCCATAGAGTATCCTTCCCAATTCGTCCCATCAACAAGGTAACCCACCAATGCACCATCAGGGAAACCTTTAGTATAGTTCATCTCAACAATAGGGTGTACTGCTAACACACTACCAAGGGACCCCTCCACAACACCAACAAGGAACTAACCCTCCCTACATTGAACAACAAGGAGCTAACCCTCCTTACATTCAACAAGGAGCTAACCCTCCTTACATTCAACAAGGATCTAAACGTCCTTACATTCAACAAGGATTTAAATCTCATTCCACCCATCATAGTTACCAAGGTCCTATACCTCAACAACACCCGACTTATGACCAATTCATGGTAAGACAACAAGGTCACTACAATAGGATTCCCAAACAAACATACCAAAGATAGAGATGGATGTCGACCTCCTACAATGATTTAACAACTAAGCTCTTACAACTGTGATTCAGATATTGGACATCTAAACTAAATAGCCATTCAACCATCATGAAGGTACATTTAACTTGTCAACCTAGGAACGTGAACTTAAAATGGGTCAGCACAATATGTGCACTAGGAACTCAGAGTAGCCATTTTCATTCTACAACTAAGAAAGATGCAATGCTGAAAGTAAATTGCTTGGAAAGGAATATCATAAATACTAAACATCAACCAACAACCATACTAAGCTTTGAAATGCATGAAAAAAAAAATCTGAACAACAAACAGAAAACTACTTTGTCTGCTTTAGCTGTAGGAATAGTCACAGAATGGAATTCTAGTGGCTGCAGGAACAATCAGCCCCAGATTCTTAACTAATCACTAAATAGAAAGTAATAACTAGGCTAAAATAAGCTAAAGAAAAGATTGCTCACCAAGTGGGCCCTCTTGGATGAGTATCCTTTACTACTAATGAAAACACAGATGCTCAAACTCAAAACTTTATTTTATTCATCAGAAAACATGAGTACAAAAGAGTAGCATAACTATATTGTTGAAAACTAAGACTGCAAGTACAATATCAGATTGCGCAACCTCCAGAAAAGGAGCATCTGATCCTTATTTATACTACCAACTAAATAGGGCAGTCAACTCCACGAACCAGGAGGACGCCATTTAGGGAAAATAGAGAAAGTGGGGCGATGGTTACACATGCATGGAATCCAGCCAGACATGCATGTCCAACCACAGATTTAGTACTGCAGTAACACACATTTTTTCTTAACATCAATAAAGACCACTACAAGGAAATTACATTTGGTTTGCATAGGGAATCTCCTGCCCTCACCCTCCTTTGACCTTTGAATGATTCCCTTGCTCAACATTATGGTGCATGCCCAGCTGGCGATGTCTTCCTCAATTTAGCATCCTCAAATTATATCTGCATGGAAATGTTAGTACACACAATAATTGAATATATGTAACCACCTTAAAGAACATTCATTAACCACATGAAAAATTAATATAGATAGTCCATATAACATTCCATTAAGATTAAAGGTTTGCAAAAATAGGATTAAGCTCAATGTTAATAGTTTTGAGGAAATATCATAAAAATATCAACACTTAACATCAAGGTCCATGGTATCTTCAACAAATAAACCATAAATTCTACCCAAAACTAGACCATAAACTAGCCTCATCACTCCCCCCAACCTAAGGTCTTGCTAGTCCTCTAGCAGGGGAAGGGTTGTTCTTCTACTTGGTCAATGCTCTGAAATTTGCAACTGACAACTGCCCTACATCAGTGTTTGTTGTTTGTGAATCAAGGTCCCAATAGAATCCTCCCAATCTATCCAATTTGCTCCATCTTTGTTTCTCTGCAGCAATATCATATTGGTAGAACATGAAGTTAAGTATAGGCCACATTAGGATGGGTGGCTGAAAAGTCAGGGGAAGCCAAAATCACCCTTTTGTCCTTCTAATGTGAATATATTTGTCAATTCTTTTAAGTGCTGCAACATAGTTCTAGATGGAATGAGGCTCAGCCTATTTGAGATCATTAGTTAGGCTATTCCATCTTTGTGAGAGGTATCTCTTCACGATTTCCTCTTTTTCTTTTTCTTTTACCTCATACTCACTGTAGATTGCTTATATCCAAGGCATAATCCTATTACCATAGCTAGGTCTAAAAAAAATTCTATGCCACTCCTTGTAATGCCATTCCCTGTAAATGTACCTTGGATTCCTTGGTTGAACCTTGATGGGCAGAGGGATGTTAGACTCCAATTGCTTATACGCCCCATGTTGTTGTCCCCAACTAATCTCATTTTGTACCCAAGACATAAATTCCCTTAATTGGACATCTCCAACATATAGTAGTGGGTTCCAATCATGCTCTTGAGTCACAACATAATTATGCAAATAAAACTCACACAACAAATTCTTCATTTCAGGGGAAGCAATTTGATAAGCATTGAAAAATTCAACAAGGGTTTGAATAGAAGGATTCAAACTTGAGACAATTCTTCCTAGCTTAAAAGAAAGATAATTTTCCTTCAAATGTAGAGCATAGACCCTTGGAGGGGCCCTGCACTCTAAAAGCTGTGGTACTAATGCTACCATATCATCCACATTTTTCTTCAATGTGGCAATTTCTGCATCCTTTTCTTCAATCTCCTCATCTTTCTTTTGAATTTCCTTCTTCAATCTGCACTTCTCCTCCTTCCATTCTTATTCTCTTCTTTGCATTTCCTTCCATAAATGCATAGCTACAATGTGCATTGAGAAATTAGGGGGTTTATGCATTCCTACCAGCATTTTTCCTGGCACTGACACTTGCTCTTCATATGGTACTAACTACAAGGATTTAGGCTGTCCTGTTAATTCAGGCTGCAGGGGTATCGATTGTTTTTATTTTTGTTGTTGTTGCAGGAACTCTTGCTACAAGATCTCTTGTTGCAGGAAATCCTAATTTTCCACATACCCTTGATTCTCCACTTGTTTTGCAATATCAACAAGGTATGCCAGTGTTATGTTTGCTACCATCTTAAATACATCCTCTTCCTTGACATTCACTTGCCCCATTGGAGCTTTTGTGTCCTCCTGTGATATTTCTCTATACTTAGGGCTTTCCTGTGGAGGCGTACCAAAGGCTAGCCCGATAGGTCTTTATTTTCTAAGGGCTCTCATGTTTTTCTTTGGTTGCAGGATGAATAGTGTTAGTCTTTCTCTTCTTAGAGCTTGGCACCTCTTTTTTTTCTAGATGCCTTTTGGCTTTTCCTTTTCTTAGTTCTACCTCTCTTTTTTGTGCCCTAGTTTTCATTAGGATGCCAAGTGGAATATCATCATCAAAATCTGGGGGAGAAATTTCTTTGTTTGAGTGCATTGCCCCAGAAGAGCTAATTTCTATGGTTTCTTCTGTTGCAGGAGGGTTTGCACTAGGGCTTGCACCAAAGGTTGAAGCACCAAGAGTGGCTTCAACTATGCTCAATCTCCTACTAGACCTACAGGGTTGAGGTAAAACCCTAGGTTGCAAGTGCTCAGGTCTAATTTGATCAATTTTTATGAATTCTTCCCAGGCCATTATAGATACATCATGTAGAGAATTCTCAACTAGCAATTTAATCAAATAATGGTGGGAAACAGAACTGTCCCTACCTTTTTGAGTTTTGGCCGCCATGATTGAAAGAAGGTTGTATAACACATTTGACGCATTCATCTTCCTTCTGTGCCTCATATGATTCAAAAGCTTGAAGTGCACGAAATGCAAATTCAATTAGTGACCTTCACATGTGATGTATTTTATGACATAGACAACTATATACTTTCATGGATTGGGTAAAGACATTCTCTTCGCACCCTGTTTATCTATGCTCAATGGAGGGTTGTTCGAATTTGTAAATTTGGCCCTAGCTGACTTGGAATCTCTAGAAGTAGGGTAATTTTCACCATCAACAGGTAGCCCTATAAATTTTGCAATTCTTTCTTCAATCACTATGACCTCCAACCCTTTTACCGTAGCCTTCCCTTCAGACAATGTCTGGGTGAATTCTAGTGCAATGTCTTCATTGAAATCATCCAACTTTAGAAAGTAGTCTATCCACCTACAATTTTTGAATTCGGCCAGGCATTGTGCATCCTGTAGTAATACATCCTTTATGGTGGGTTCATTTCGAATTAACCCACCTCCCATTGTCTACAATCAAACAAAAAGTTTGTAGTTTCCTTCCTACAATTCTCGTCTGAACCAGATTCGCCTTCCTACAACGCTTGCTAAATTTTCAATGCCAATGTTGACTGAATTTTCCCTTTTTAACTTACCTTTTGTTTGTAACTTGAGATATGTAAGGGTTAATAATAGCAAGGAAAGAGTAATAAAGGAAAGCTATGATGGGGAGAAATGACAGAGAAAGTTGGTGTCACTTCACACATGTGAGCCGTCCTCTCACTTAGATTTTAAATTGGCTCAATTTAAATTTGGTTGACGTAGACCAGCATGAACTGAGACGTGGGAAAAATATTCACATCTTTTTCCTTCCCCCCCAACCTAATTTTGGGCATGTGTCCTCACATGTGAAATGATGATTTGACATGGTAGGGAATATTGGCATGCTATGATGAATGTCCATATTAACGTACAATAGTTAAATGAATGCACTAAAAGACAATTAAGATATATCAATTAATGCACACATACCTAAATGTGTGGAGGATTCATTGCAAAGATTATGGAGAAAGTATCGCTCACCTTTTAAGAAATAAGTTGAGCAATTAATGAAAATGAGGCAGAGTGGAATGAAGTGATGTGATGGAAGAGAGAGAAAGGTGGAAATGGATGGGCAGATGGGTGAAGAAATGGACTCCCACGGGAGTGGAAGTTTTTATTATGACAAGTACAGACCTTAATTAGCTAAAAGGAGGGACACTAGGTCCACTTCCTTTGGCTGTAGGAAGCTCGAGCGCAACATGCTGAGTGAATTGCTGTAGGAACTCCTCCTTGGAAGCTGGCTTGTGATATAATATGAGGTGATGACCATTGACAAGCAACTTGAATCTGATTGGGTCAATAGTAGTGAGTTGAACAACACCATTAGGGAATACCTCAACAACCTCATATGGTCCTAGCCACCTTGTCAACAATTTTATAGCATTGTCCTAATATCTGGAATCATAAAGCAATGCCCAGTCTCCTAGTTGGAATTTCTTGTCCTTGATGAATTTGTCATGCCACTTGATTCTTTGATTCTGCATTACCTCTATGTGATGCAAGGCTACTCTTCTCATCTCATCCAAAGCATTTAGCTGCATGATTCTTTCTCTCCGTGCCTCAGAGATATCCATCCCCAAATCTACTATAGTTCTAAGAGTCTTATGTTCAAATTCAATGTTAATCATGACTATCTTTCCATACAACAACTCAAATGGAGTGAAACTTGTAGTTGTTTTCCAAGTAGTTCTGGAGGCCCAAACAACTTCTGGTAATCTATTTGCCTAGTACTTTCTGTGGATAGCTACGGTTTTGGTTAGAATAGCTTCAATTTCTCTATTGGTCACCTCAACTTGACCATTGGGCTGGGGGTGATAAGGAGTAGACTTCCTGTGTCTTATGTTGTACTCATTAACTAGTATTGCAACAAGGGTTGATATGAATTGAGTTCCTTGATTAGTCACTATCTCTCTTGGAATTCCATACCTTATGAAAATCTCTTCATAAATAAATTCTACAACCTTGTTATCTCTTGCATGCTTCATGGCCTTAACTTCTACCCATTTAATTACATAATCAATGCATACCAGGATATAAGACTTACCATTTGATGGAGGGTCAATGGGTCTTACAAAATACAATCCCCACTTGTCAAAGGGAGTGATTACTACCTGAGGGAAAAGTGGCATCTCATCAGATTTGGTTGGTCTGCCATTCTTTGACATCTGTCACATTTTCTTGTATACCTGCCTGCATCCTTGTGGAGTGTTGGCTAGTAATATCCTGCGTTCAAAATATTCATTGTTGTCCTCTTGGCTGAAAAATGTCCTCCAAATGGTTCATTGTGGCATGCATGCAAAATGTCATATGTCTCATCCTCTCTCACACATCTCCTCATGACATGTCTGGTCCAGTATAAAACAAGCATCCAACAATCCATGCGAAAGGAAAAGATTTTTCAATGAGTGCCCTTCTCTCTTTTGGGGAGAAGTGAGGTGGAACTCTACCTGTGACCAAATAGTTAGCTATGTCAGCATACCAAGGTGTTTGTAAATTGATGGAGAATAGATTCTCATCAGGAAAAGAGTCATCTATGGCTTGATTATCTTTTGATGTAGTCAGTCTTGAAAGAAAATTTGCAACAACATTGGCCTTCCTTGGTTTATCCGCAATGGTTATGTCAAACTCCAACATCAACAATAACCATCTTGCAAGTCTACCTATGATAAGAGGTTTACTCATGAGATATCTAATGGCTGCATGATTAGTGTGCACAAAGATTTGATAACCTATTATATAATGCCTGAATTTTTTCAGCTCATAGATCACTGCCAACATTTCTTTCTCTAACACTGTATAGTTGAATTCAACTCCTTGCAAATTTTTGCTGACAAAATAAATGGATTTTTAAATAGCTCCTTCTTTCTATCCTAAGATTGCTCCTATGGCATAATTTGATGCAATGGATGTGGAAAGGAAGCTCCCAATTAGGTCCTTTGAGTACAAGAGCATGAGTCAAGGCTACCTTCAAATAAAAAAATGCCTTGTCACAATCTTCAGTCCACTGGAACTCAACATCTTAGTGAGGAGGGTATACAATGGTGTTGCTATTTTGCTAAAATCCTTGATGAACCACCTATAATAGCCTACATGGCCCAGGAAACTCCTAACATCCTTCTGCTTTGCAAGTGTGGGTAGATTTGTGATTACCTCAATCTTTGCAGGATCTACTTGAATTCCTTTGTGAAAGATGTAGTGTCCAAGAACTACACCTTCCTGCATCATCATGAAGCACTTTTCACTATTTAAAGAGAGATTGTGATCTTCACATCTCTACAGGACTTTCCTGAAATTCTCCAATGCTTCATTGAAATTAGTACCATAGGTGGTGAACTCATCCATATAAATTTCCATGCAATCATGAGAAATGTCTAAAAATATGCTAATGACTGCCCTCTGAAAAGTTGTAGGTGCATTGCATAAGCCAAATGGGAGTATCGAGTAGGAATAGGTCCCCCATGGACAGGTAAAAGTGGTCTTCTCCTGGTCCTCTAGTGTAATTTGGATCTAGTTGTAGCCGCTGAATCCATCTAGAAAGGAAAAGTATTACTTTCCTACAAGTGAGTCCAAAACTTGATCTATGAAAGGTAAGGGAAAATGGTCCTTTTTGGTAGTAGAATGAAGTTCTCTGTAATCAACACAAACTCGCCATTTCCCTCCTTTTTTAGGCACAATCACTAATGGAGACACCCACTGGCTATTTGAAATGGGGTAGATAAATCCTTCATCTAGAAACTTCTGCAGTTCTCCTTTTACAATTTCTCTTAGTGCAAGGTTAATTCTTCTTTGTGGCTGCTTCACTGGGGTGCAATCATCTCTGATATAAATTTTGTGAGTGAAAAGCTTAGGATCCAAACCCTTCATCTCATTATAGTCCCATGCAAATGCATGTTGATGGGTCCTCAATAAGTTTTCCACTAGCAATTGTTGTTCTTCACTCAGTTTGTTGTTAACATTCAGATACTTTCCTTCTCACACCTGTACTTGTGTAGTTAACTCTATCACAGTTGCTTCATTAATAGATGGTACCTTGAGTTCATATGGAAGCAATGTATGGGACATACCTGTTGCTGCAGGAAGTGCATCTGCAGGAAGAACATCTGTAAGAATAGTGGTTGCAGGAAGAATAGGCAAAAGTGTCTTGACTGGAGTAGCAGAATGAGAAGATGATGCTTCCTCCACTTCACAATGGTTCTGAATGATGTTAACAATACTTCATCTTCATCTTGAAGCTACATGAAGGAGCTTCTACCTAACCTCATAAGCTGCTCCACAGAATTAACTTCCTTAGCCTCTTCACCAACATGTAGCCATATAGGATTATCCTCATCATGGGATGCTTGAGCAGGAGGATAAAGAACAAAAATTTTAGTACTCTTCCCATTAGAAATGGTCATGTCACCTGACTAACATCCAATATATGCATCTATAGTTGCTAACCATGGCCTTCAAAGAATAATGGGATACCCACCTAGTGTAGCTTTAGGAGAAATAATCATGAAGTATGCTGGGTACTCCCAGGAGTCTAAAGTCACCACAAGATCCTCCACTATACCATCAGGCTTAACAGTAGAACTACCAGCAAGCTAGAAGACAGTAGGAGTAGATCTCATGCTTGCAACGTTTAGTTACTGCAGGATGTCCTTGGTCATTACATTTATTGCTTCCCCTAAATCAATCAGAGCATTCTTTATTTGAATCCCATTTATGACAACTGCTACCATAGGACTACCTAGGTCATTGTACTTAGGGATAGTCACTTTTCCAAGCATGATGTCAGCTAGCTATCCCACCACATGAACCATAGTGGGGTCTTTCTTCTTTCTGCTTGGCTTCTTGAGGCATGCTTCCTTGATGCTTTGCCATAAATTGGGACATCCTTTATGACTTGAAATAGAAGTATTTGGACACATATATGCTTAAGCTAATCCAAGATGTTAAAAGTTGTATCCTCCTTTTCTTCCTTCCTCTTGGCAACTTCCAATCTTTGAGGAAATGGTGGTTCTTGTTCAATTTGCTTGACTTGGATTGGTTCAATATTTTTGGGTGCACTTGGTTGAATGGGATTATTCAGAGGTTCCTCCTCCTCTTCCATAGGAAGCTTAGTGATAATGGGCTTAGAAGGGGTTGGTAAAGTAGTTTGTAAATGCAAGTGGATATCACTTACATTCACAACATATGTAGGGAATTGATTTGAATCAACAGAGTATACATGCTGCTACTATGGTTTGTTATTTGGATTGGGTGTGGGCTGAGCTGGTAGCTGAGTAGGTTTAGGTGCATTTGAGCTTGAATTAGTAGGTGGAGGCATTATAGAAGGCTACTGGGGCTGAGTAGGTGGCTGCATGTAACTGGTTGTCTGGGTAGGCCATTGCTGTCCTCCTCTCCATTGATTTGTTTGTTTCCAATTTCCTGGAGGTGGTTTGCAATGCCCTTGAAATTGTTGCCAATTCCCCTGAGGTTGCTGCCACTGGGGTGGAGAGTTTTGATGATTAGACCAAGGATTTGGAGGGTTACCCCAAGGTTGTGGTGGATACCCTTTGTAGTTGGATGGATACGGGGGCTGCCATTGGTTACCAGATGAATAGGAATTGAAATATGGCCCAACATAAGAGAGCGGATTTGGTGGCATACCTTGTCTTGGAGACTAAGGCCTCCTTTGTGCAGCATGGTAGACTTGATCTTCTTCAATCTGGATTGGCTTGAACTCAAGTGGAATCTACTTGTCCTCACTATTAACTACCATCTTGCATCTGCAATCCTTCTTCTTTTGTCTGTAATGGGGGCAATACTCTACCAACATTGCCTCTACCTTCTCTTGCTTCTTCTTGGCCTGAAGTGTGTCTAGCTAAGTAGCTATATTGTTGATAATGTCTAGCTTGAAGTCTACCAGCAAATGAGTAATCTCCATTCTTGAAACTCCACTAGTAGTTGACTTACCCATGGAAGATTGGTAATCTCTCCCTTTCTTCGAAGCTGCCCTAGAGTAGTTTTGACATATTTTCTTGATATCTTTCCAAGGAACTTGGGAGATATCTCCTCCTCCCGTCAGGTCCAAGGCATCAGTGCAACTATCATTGATTCCTCTAAGGAAAAACAACTTTTGTGAGTCTTCATTAAGTGTATGGTGTGGAGATTTTTGTAGGCAAAAAAGAAACCTTGCAATATAATCCTCGAGGCTCTCATCTTCCTTTTGCTGCATCCTAAAATTGCCATCTCCTCTCATGTCACTACCCCTGCAATACTCCTTGTATTTCTCAAGGAATTTGGTCTTCATGTCTTCCCAAGTTTCCACGGTATCTTTGCCTAGGCTCATGAATAATCTTAATGCAACTTCTTTCAGAGTGGTAGGAAATAGCTTAAACCTATGGGCATTGGTGGTATAGTCATATCTTGCAGAGTATGTCAAACTCAAACAAGAAGGTATCATGATCTTCTGTGACAAGTCCATAAAACTTGGGGAGTGCTGAAGCAAGGATATTTTTGATGTTTTCAACTTCATTTTGATGGGCAATGGGGAAAGGAAAAGCTGGTTGGTTAGGTCTATTTCTATTTGCATCACCCATGCCTGCTTGATGTAGTTCCAAAGCAAAGGGGTTCTCAAGCTGATTTTGGTCTTCAAAGGAGACTTCAAAGCTAGTTAGATCAGGAAATACATCAACAAAGGGGTGTGGATCTTCTTCTTCTTCTTCTCTTGGTAGGTTCTAATATTCAACTAGTTGGAATGGATTAGGATTGTTAGGAAGGAATCTACCATACACATCCCTTATCCTTCCTCTATGCATGTAGTATCAACTCACTATCAGCTAGCTCACACAAAGAATTGGTAAAGAATAAGGGGGGTCATTACTTCCTAAATGAAGGTATACTAAGAATAAATTCCAGAAAAAACTACAAGAAAACTATCAATGACTCCAAAGAACTCGCTAGTTTGACACCATCCCCGACAACGACGCAAAAAATTTCAGCCTCCTATAATGATTTAACAACTAAGCTCTTATAGCCGTGATTCAGAGATTGGACATCTAAACTGAATAACCATTCAATCATCATGAAGGTGCATTTAAATTTTCAACCCAGGGACGTGAACTTGAAATGGGTCAGCACAGTATGTGCACTAGGAACTTAGAGTAGCCATTTTCATTCTATAGCTAAGAAAGATGCAATGCTGAAAGTAAATTGCTTGGAAATGAATATCATAAATATTGAAAATTAACCAACAACCATACTAAGCTTTGAAATGCATGACATAAATAAAAATCTGAACAACAAACAAAAAACTACTCTGTCTGCTTTAGCTGCAGGAACAGTCACATAATGGAATTCTAGTGGCTGCAAGAACAATCAGTGCCATATTCTTAACCAATTACTAAATAGAAAGTAATAACTAGGCTAAACTAAGCTAAAGAAATGATTGCTCACCTAGTGGGCCCCCTTGGATGAGTATCCTTTACTACTAACAAAAACTTAGATGCTTGAACTCAAAACTTTATTTTATTCATTAGAAAACATGAGTACAAAAGAGTAGCATAACTATATTGCTGAAAACTAAGACTGCAAGTACAATATCAGATCGTGCAACCTCCAGAAAAGGTGCATCTGATCCTTATTTATACTACCAACTAAATAGTGTAGTCAACTCCATGAACCAGAAGGATGCCATTTAGGGAAAACAGAGAAAGTGGGGTGGCAATTAGGCATACATGGAATCCGGTCAAACATGCATGTCCAACCATAGATTTAGCACTGCAGTAACTTGCATGTTTGCTCAATATCAATACAGACCACTACAAGGTGGTTACATTCGGTTTGCATGGGGAATCTCCTGCCATCACCCTCCTTTTACCTTTGAACGATTCCCTTGCTGGACGTTATGGTGCATGCCTAGTTGGTAGTGTCTTCCTCAATTTAGCATCCTCAAATTATATCTACATGTCAATGTTAGTACACACAATAATTGCATATCTATAACCACCTTAAAGAAAATTCATTAACCACATGAAAAATTAATATAGATAGTCCATATAACATGCCATTAACATTAAAGGTTTTTAGAAATAGGATTAAGCCCAATGTCAATAGTTCTAAGGAATTATCATAAAAATATCAACACTTAACATCAAGGTCCACGGTATCTTCAGCAAATAAACCATAAATTCTACCCAAAACTAGACCATAAACTAGGCTCATCAATGGAAATACAACTACAAGCATTGAATCAATGAATATCAGACATGCAAGTAGGGAAACCAAAGAAGACTTATACCCTTCAGGATATATGTCCATTTCCTTTTGATCATTCCATTCGATGCTTCCCTTTCCAAAAAAATTTGAGATACCAAAGTTTGATAAATATAAAGGAAAAGGAGATCTAGTAGAACATGTGAGAAATTTCTTGGTAGCATGCATAAAATTCCAAAACAATGACTCTTACCTCATGAGATTTTTTCCCCATAGTCTTACTGGTCATGCCATGGAGTGGTTCGCCCATCTACCACCAGGAGTTAAAAGCTTTGATGAACTCTCTACCAAATTCATAACCCACTTCTCATTCAATATAGAACAAGTCATCACCATCACATATCTATACAAAATTAAGCAAAGTCAAGGAGAATCCTTCACCTCCTATGTTCAACAATGGTGACATAAGGCTAATCAAGAAAATCACCTATTCTTGACAAGGAACTAGTCGATATATTCATTTCAAATGTCCAAGTATGAGTCAACTACCAACTTACCATGTTGTTTCCCACAAAATTTGAAGAGGCCATTACAAAAGGGTTGCACATAGAAAGGGCCCTTGTAGCAAGAGGAGTGATCAAGCTAAACAACCCAAGAGACAGTTCCTCTAATTCAAATGAGAAACCTAAAATTTGGGCCAATAACAAAAACGTCACAAATGATGGGGTGGTGGATGCAAGAGTAGTATGGAATGCGCAAATTCCAAATGTAAATCAAAACAAACCTCAAGTGGCACAAACAAGCTATACTCCTAATAATGCACAAAACAACCAATTTACATATCCCCAAAACAATCAAGCAGGTAACCAATAGACATATCAAGGAGGGAAGCAGAGACAATACGATAAAAAAGGAACTGAGTTCATAGTATTAGGAGAGTCACTTGAGATTGTCATGCGTAAGTTAGTGCAAAAAAACCTCATCAAGGTTAACAATCACCAAAACTATGAGGAGCCAAGCTTCAAAACACCATGGTACAATGAGAAGGACTTGTGCGAGTTCCAAAAAATTAAAGGACATAAAACAAACAATTGCATGAGACTCAAGCAGCTCATACAAGACTTGATAGACAAAAGAGAAGTGGATGTCAAACATCATCCTAGGAACAAGGACCTCTAGTTATATACCAATCTAATTCCAAATCATGCTAAAAGGAAAGACAAAGGAAAGGACGAAGACTATCACAATGCTAACTACACTTATGGTGACAATAGGGTGGATGTAGTGACTATACGAGGTAGAGACAAAAATGTAATGTAACTACCCATTAAGGGAGAGTTACAATACAAGGAGCCCCACCTAAGCCCATAGCTAAGTCATCAAATGACTACAACATTGTGGAGTAGTTAAAGAAGACTCCTGCTTTGATCTCAATCGTAGAATTGCTAAAACTATCACCCACACATAGGGAGATACTCGAAAAAGCATTAGAAGCATCAATCCTGAAAGACCTCAATCCGGATTAGTTCCAAGCCATGGATGGAAAAATAATAGCCAATCACCATTTAGTCTTTTCTAAAAAAGACCTTCCACAAAAGTAATTCCACAACTGAGCTCTCTACATAGAAGTTGGTGTCCACAAAACATGGTCAAGAGAGTGTTGATAGATAATGGTGTAGGTCTAAAAATATGTACCTTGAAATTCGTCAAACAATTGGTGTATTCTAATAATGTGAGAGAAAAAGGAAAGATCATTACTATAAGGGCCTATGATGACCTTGAAAGGAATTCAAAAGGGCTAGTCAAGCTACTAGTGCAGATAGGACCAACCATCATAATGCATTTGACTGCAAAATACGACGAAACTGTCCGACAAAATATGTAAAATTCGATGTTCGTCGGGTGCTTGTAAAATTTGATGTGTAATTTCCAATT
>VDFB02323472.1:0-12956 GCA_007258455.2 Sequoia sempervirens | reverse complement strand
TTTTGCACTTGACCTATTTTCTGGTGCTTTTGACATTTTCCTGCACTTCTACTTTTTGATAGATGCACTTTTGACTGATTTCTATGCTTTTGCTTCCAAAACAGAGGTGTTTTTGACTGTTTCTAATGCTTTTTCTTTTTGACAGAGGCCGCTTTTGACTGCTTTTCCTTTGCTTTTGCTCTGTCAAGCTTCTGTCTGAAAGTTGAATGTTAGTTTTTAATTTCTAACGCTAACGGGTGCCTGATTTGAATGTGTGATAGGTACTAATGTTTGTTTATGTAGGATTTGTAGAGTTATAATGGGTGTCTATCCAAAAAACCATTAACGCATTTACTACAGGGAAGATGAACGGTCTAAGAATTTTAAATTTTTAAAGGTTTCATTGTTAGAAAATTTTAATTTAGTGCTTAAAAAGAACCCCACAAACTAACATTTCGATTTTGGTGCTCTAAAATCAACATTCTCAAAGTTTTTTAGATTAAAAAATATTTTCAAATTGGTGCAATAAAAAGAACCCCACAAATGAACATTTTAGTTTTTGTGCTCTAAAATGAATCTTTTAAAGCTTTCCTAAGTTAGAGAATTTCAAATTGGTGCTTAAAAGGAATCCCACAAACAAAAATTTTGGTTTTGGTGCTCTAAAAATGAACCTTCTCAAAGCTTTAAGGAAATATTTTGATTTTTGTTGACCAAAGCGATTTCATTTTGTTGATGAACACTCGACTTCATTTTGTTGATGAACACTCAATTTTTTTTGTTGACGAAATAAAACAAGGATCTAGAAAACACTCAGTTTTGGGCTTAAAAATAAACAAATCAATTTCTTGTCTTGCAAATTGTGATATCTTTGAGATTTGAAGTCCAAAACATTTCACTTTGGTGCAATTAAAAAGAAAACTGTTATGTTATTCACAACTTATTTTGGGGATAGCACCTCTCGAGGTGCTTAAAAAGAATCAAATTGCAATGAAGTGTATACTATATATTTTGTGTTTGGTATACTAGGTGAATATCCTCTCCCTTCGTGCCTTTTCGACGATCTTGGTTAACGAAAAATCATCTTGAGTTTCACTCACTTCTTTCATTTCAAAGCATACCTTTAGTGGGCCTGCCTTTTGAGACACATCCGATGCTAGAGAAATCAAAGGCGACCCAAGTGGTACTTTGTTTTGGTTTTCTCTATAAATTATTGTGGGTGTCAGGAAAGTTCTCACCCACCTGGTGCAGATGCTCTATATCCCGATGAATGTCCCCCTTAGTATTCGTGTGATACGTAAAAACCCGCAAGGGTTGGGGGGCCTCTTAATTGAGTGAATCACCGCATGTATAGCCACCAGTTATCTTGAAACATGACTAAGAACCAATTTTTGTAGAAGCCACCCCTTTTATCCAAAACATACTCTGAAGTGGTGCATCAAAAATTTGATTCCAAGAAGTTACTTACCAAGTTGGACTTATGGTTGATCGTAAAAACCTCTCCATTCATTGCATGTAAAATCATCCCTTCGGGGCATGAGGTAAGCCCACCTAGGAAGAAGTGTTTATCCATAGGGTGTACTTTGTCTTCATGAAATTTCCAAAGATCTATTAGTTATGTTGAAACAACAAAATTTGTGCTTGAATTCAAAATGAGCACATCAAAACAAACACTTAACGTGGTTCTAAAATGACAAACCCTTTTGACTTAGTGTGAATCCTTTGAAAAGAGCCATATATTTGCACTCCTAAAAATATATTATAAAATAATATCTTTGAAGGTTTCCAGATATCTAGGCTCACATTTCAAGCCACATTAGGGAAAAGTAAACATTGGAAACTATAACTTTAACATTTCTACCTCTATGAACTTTGAGCTTTCGTGGAGGAAAATGTGCTTAAAGTATAGAAATTTAGGTCACACAAGATTTGATTATGGTGTTGCATGATATCACTTACCAAATATCAAAATAGATCAAACAAAATCATCCAAGCTACTACCAAATATGGAAACTAGAAAACAAAATTGAGATAGAGGTCACTTTTGCTATTGTTTCTGCCGCACTTGATCAAAATTGGTTGCTCTTGCCAAAAATAGCTTGCTTTTGCTCAATGTATTATGACAACTACTAATGAAAATTGGTCACACTTGAAATTTCTATGTGCACTTGCTTTTCCAAAACTTAGCGCATTTGACAAAAACCTAGTCGTAGTTGACAATATTGCTCACTTTTGCTAAAAACTGGTCACTTTTGCCTCAAGCCTATTGCTCTTTCTCTATATCTTGCTGAAAATAAGAAAAAAATATTTGAAGCTAGTTACAAGATCCTTGTTGAAACAAAATAATCAAAAAACAAAGATACGTCATATAGTCCTTCAATCACTTCCAACATTCCATCCTACTTTTGGAAATAAAAATCAAAACAAACAAACTTGGATTATTCCCTCATCCATACTTCTAAGATATCAATAGTTGCTTGAACCTCAAGGCTAGTTGAAGTAAGCTTTTCCACAACATATCCTCTAGAAGAAGAAGTGAATCATTGATCTAAGCCTTTTAGCATTTTGAGTTCCAAGAATAGTGTCATCCCAAAACAACGCTCAAACCTTAGGGTCTTGAGAATCACAACAACCATATCAAAACACCAACACTGTCACCTTATGAGCATTTGGTGTCCAGTTGCTCTAGTTCAACAACCAATCCTTACAACACCAATCATACAACCAAGTCTCACACACATTGAAGGTGAACAAATGGATATCATTAGCAATTTGAGGAGCCTCATATTCGAGACAAAAGAAGCACCAAACCAGTGGAGAAATGTAGCAAACATTCTAGATAAAGAGGAGAAAGAAAATCTCAAGGTCAAAAGGCCCATATTACCACCTCTTATGCGGAAATAGGTATCCATCCTTCATGATCTTTGACAAGAACAAATTCCTTAAACAAAAGTCCATATTCTGCTTGTCAAAGAAGCATCATAGTCAAAACTTTATCAAGGGACACATCTTGAAATCTTACTGCAAATAGGACCTCTTGCTAAGTGTTAGAACTGGCTATGGCTACCAAGATCTTGAGACCAAATGGAAAGCACAAAGAGAGAATAGAATGTGACGAGAATAAATTATATTCTTATCAATATGATTCAATGAATGAAAAATGTAGTAGAAACCCCTTGATTATATAGCCAAGGTGAGATACAAGATCTGTCATAGGATTATGAAAAGTGTCTTAATCATATGACATGAGACAACTAATCAAATTTACCTAGGTTCACATGTGTTACAATTTTTAAAAGATAGGATAACAACTAATGAAAACTAATACCTTCTAGAAAGATTCCTTCCTAGGACCTAAGTAAACTTAATATGTAAATAAGTCCCCTAGTAAGGAATTAACTAGGTACAAGACTTTATTTACACCAACAACCCCCGTAAGTGCAAATTAGGGAGTAGCAGATTATTATGCAAATGACACAAAGATGGGTTCTGGGCACTAGGCCATGTTAGGTACCCATGTACATATGCAAATGAAATGAAATCTCTCACAAATGGAGAAGAGAAAATCCAGTGGGACAAAACTCCTCCCCAAAAGAGATGAAATACAAAAAAAAAGAAATGTGAAATACTTGAGCAATGATGCATGAGAAGGCCAAAACCCCGTGTGGAGAAAAAGACCCCCCTAATAAGAGAGAAGAAGAAGAAGAGAGATGATGCATCCCCCCTCAATGTTGAGTCTCCTGCAATGATGGTAGAAGCTCGACATTGAATGTTGAAGATGATCTAATCTCATCAAACAACATTCCTCCCCTTGGGAAGAAACAAAACCATGAATGTATGCAGGATGTCAAGAATATGGATGATGTACGATGATGTCTTTGAAGCATGATCAGGTGTCTCCATGTCAATGCCGAAAGATGACACACTCCAAACAAGCATTCTAGGCCACACTGCTAAAGAGGACAATCTAAAATCTAGTAGAGATGAATGTAGAACACAATCCAAAGACAACGATATCCCCTCTGAAGACAAAGAAGCCTCCTCCAAATATTGTCCAAAAGTATCCACACTCATGTCAAAAGAATGATCATGTAGAGATTGAACAAGAGGGTCAAGGTGTTCCCTCACAACAATTGAAGAGGGATCTTCTCCATCAAAGAGAAGATGAATGCTATCGATGATGTCTCCCAAATTTGCAATATGAGACTCCACAAACAAGTTTGAAATGCCTGCCAAGAAGTCATTCGAAGTAGCCAAATCTGAAAGATGAAGTATGTCCTATTGCACTGAATCACAAGGAACCAAAACTATAGAATTACAAGCATCCTCAACTACAACAATAGATGGAGGAGATGAAGTGCATGACTCAAGAACTGGATCTGATGTGAGAATTCCAAGTTCAAGAAGACAAATGTCTCCTCTGAATCATGGTTCATACTTGAAATGTTATCAACAACCGAAGGAACAATGTCATCATTAGATGCAAAATCTGCAAAGGTATACAACCGAGATGAATGATCAACCACCCCAGTAGCAATGATCTCTCTACTCTCCAAGTCGTGAATGATGATTGAATCAGGTGTGAACATAGTTTTCCTATCTCCACCATGTGTAATCTAATATATGGAAAGAATATTGTTCATCAAATGAGGAACACACAAGACATCCTAAAAAGTGTTGTCCCCAAAACCAATATATCCCTTCCAAATTACACTCATGTATGTATTGTTTTCCATCAAGATAGGAGATGTAGTACAAGGTTGAAAAGAAGAGAATATAGATCATGAAGATGTCATATGATGAGATGCTCTTGAATCTAGAAGCCATCTTCCTAATCCTGGACCTGAAAAAGCACAAAGAGCTTGACCTTTATTGCCTGATGTAGATGCTTGACCTTTGTCCTTTATAGACTATTTTGAAGAAGGATGATTTAGGACATTCTAGAAGGAAAATAACATGATTCTTTTGAGAAGATCTTCAACTCATCAATGTCCCATAACAATACTGTTCTTCATGTCCATCCTTCTAGCAATGTGCACAAGTAGGCCTTTCCTTCGTAGATGAATTATCTTTGGAAGAAGATTTTTTCTTTGCTTGATTTGAATTTTGATTATTCTTTCCTTTCTTCTATTTCTTATCTGATTCTGATTCTTTCACCTGACCAATCAATAATGCTTGATATTTGGAGGTCTTGATGAGAGCCATTGAGATAAGCTTTTGTTGCTCATGAATTAACATCTCAAAACATGATGCAAATAAAGGTGTAGTATATGTAGACCCCATAGTCAACCTATGAGTATGAAATCTAGAAACAAAAGCAACATAATCAAGAACAAATTTATTCAATGTATTGTAGACCAACTGAATTTCCTTCTTATCAATTCCACATTCTTTACATTGCTCTCTTTAGATCATTAACCTTTAGTGATGTAGTCTTAGATGTCAAAGTTCTTTAGGATCAAGGCTCTCATCAATTCATTATCAATTTGATAGCCTCTTACTTCATCCTAGAGTACCATACAATGTTTTCAATTTATCCCAAGCTTCATTAGAATTATTACATGATTCAATTTGGAACAACAAATCTTGAGAAACAAGTCTACAAAGACATCCAAGAGCTTTGGTATGTTCAATCATCCATTTTATCTTTTTATCTACATCTATAGGTTCAAGTACCTTATTTTCAACATATAGAGAGTGACCTTCAGTCATTAGAATACTCCATGCATTTTGATGACATGTTGAATAATTATATGATGTGAGTAAAGGAAACTTAGAATGATCAATGAAAATGAGAGAGCACAAGCAAACAAATCAAAAGAATGTACCAATATACCCCCCAAAATTACTCAATCAAAAACCCCCCCAAGTAATATTTGATTTGGCACTTTATATTTAGTGTGTTTATAGTTGTTAGATGCCAAAAATAGCAATCTAGACTTGATCTTATTGCTTACAGATGCCAAAATAGGCTATAGAATCAAGTATAATTTTTGGTACAAAATGAGATCAATCTAATCATACCATTGAAAATTACACAAAAAATTGTGCACTTTCAAAAAAAACTACACCTAAAAATATTATTGTAGGAGCAAGATATGAGCTCCTTAAGTTCCCAAAATGAGGACAAAGCAACAACACCTATGAGAATCTAAAATTTCTATAAAATATAAACACCAAAACCAAAACCTAATTGCACAACTACGAAGAGTGTGAAAAATTAGCCCAAATAAAAAAAAAATTGCTCGAAAAAAGGAGTCAAAATGAGCAAGCTATGAAGCTTCAAAGTTTGATTGCAAAATCAACAACTCCATTGGTGAGAGGGGCCAATTTTTTTAGGAGCGCTAACATTAGCAACATGCAAGATTAAATTTGATGGCCTAGCACCCGTCAAAAAGGAATATGCCCCTATGAAAAAATATTTGTTGTATTTCTGGCTTTAAATTGACATCTTTTTGGATGTCGGGCAATTGCTGACTGTTGACGAAATATGCTTTAACTAATGGGAATAATCACATGGAATACTCGCCGGGGAATCTTGAATCTATACTTCACCAAATTTATTTTAAATTTCCCAGCAAAACTTTAGTGACCACTAGATTTTTTAAATGTTCGCCAGTATGTAGAAGACGCCAGATTGCTTATTAACAATGTCGATTTTTATTAAAACCTGACCATTGTTAAAGAGTGGGGCCACCAAAGGAAAATGTAGGCCTGCATGTACATAGTGGGTACAATAGTACGTAGTTGTAGACTGACAAGTCTGTAGACCACATAAATTACTAGTTTTTTTTTAAATTTTATTTTTCTCTAATAAAACTTTAGGAAAAATATATCGGCCATAATAAAAATTTTACAAAGAAATTTCAATTTTTTAAAAGCCGAATAATATAATAATTTTTTTAAAAAAAATCGTACCCTACATAATTATGATGACTTGAGGGGTTGTACGAATCCCTGAGCAATTTTTTTTGCCTCAGTAGACAACTACTCCAATTTGGATGAATTGACAATCGATCTTAAGGTTTTTGGCCCTTCTGGACACAATGGTAGGGTCGGATTTGACTCAAAATGCTCCAAAAATGTAGCTACCTTCTGGATCTGGCAACCACTTTTTAGCTTCAAACCCTCATAGATTTGGCCTCATATGTTCAATTTGGACGAAACAAAAGGAAAAATCAACTTTCTCAAACCTTCTAGACACAATGGTGAGCTTGGATTTGCACCAGCAAGGTCTGATATGAAACTACAATAAAGAATAAAAAATGGAACTCCCCCCAAATTTGGTATTTCTATCAATTTTTTTTTGATCCTCTTGATCATCATACGATGCAAGAGAAGAGTATACTCAACTTTTCAAGATTTACCATCTCTCTTTAGAAAAAGGCTATCCAATGGCACCCAACCCATTTTGATACCATGTTATAATTAGCTATGGCTACCAAGATCTTGAGACCAAATGGAAAGCACAAAGAGATAATAAAATATGACAAGAATAAACTGTATTCTTATCAATATGATTCAATGAATGAAAAATTTAGTAGAAACCCCTTGGTTATATAGCCAAGGTGAGATACAAGATGTCATAGGATTATGAAAAGTGTCTTAATCATATGACATGAGACAACTAATCACACTTACCTAGATTCACATGTGTTACAAGTCAAAAGATAAGATAACAACTAATGACAAATAACACCTTCTAGAAAGATTCCTTCCTAGGACCTAAGTAAACTTAATATGTAAATAAGTCCCCTAGTAATGAATTAACTAGGTACAAGACTTTATTTACACCAACACTAAGAAAATTTTATAGACACTTTTTAATGGGTGAACTAGACTTGAATACTCAATAGAAAATCCCAAAAAAAAATGCAATTTCATTTTCCTTAAAACAGAAAATCCAAAAACAAAAGCATTCTTTTCTATAGTTAGGAGTCACAAAACATTCACAAAAGCTTGGCATTTTTTTATCACAACTACGAGATCACAACATAGAAAGAACATGGAAGTGAACAAAATCAACGCTAGCATATCGCCAACAAACACCACCAACGACGAAAGTGGCCAATGGGGCTATAAGCCAAATAACCTTGAAACACCTCAAAAGAGACCCACATTCAAAGAAACATTTAGTGAGGAAGAGATAAACCACAAACGACAAGAGGTGACAGAGCAATCAAACTAGAATCCAAAAGGTATGATCATAGAAGAAGTGGATAGTGAGGAGGAAATAAATGATGAAGAATTATTTCAAGATTCCAACAACCCCAAGGTGCTCAAACTGATGTACAACTATTGAAAAAGGACCCAAATTCTTACTTCTTCAAATTATCACAAAGTGGTGCTATATTGCCAATAGACTTTAACATAGAACCTCTCAAAGATCCTAACCTTATTCCCTTAGGGGATAACTTAGTTGTGAGACAAATATCTGAACGTGCAAAGATTCCAAACATACCACCTGTATTCTCACAAAGCAATGGTCAACCAATGGAAAACCCCCTGTATTGAAAACCAACTCAAATCGAACAAGTGCCAGTGGCCCAACATTACTAAGGAGGTCCAGCCCAATACATACAACAAAGCAACAATCTTCCACCAGGAAAAAATGTTCCTCAAAACACTTCATACATTGACCCTTCCCAAAATTTACAAAATCAAGAAGGATAATTCCCACAACAATACCATCAACAAGGAGGGTCTTATGAACCCCTTCCAAATAAGCAATACCAACAACAATGTGGACCACATGGTCCCATTTCCAATCAACAATACCAACAACAAGGTATGCCATAGGGCATCCTTCCCAATTTTTCCCATCAATAAGGTAACCCCCCAATGCACCATCATAAAAACCTTCAAAATAGTTCATCCCAACAACAAGGTGTACCATAGGGAACCCTTCTGAATTCATACCATCAACAAGGTAACTTTCCAATGCACCATCAGGGAAACCTCCAATATAGTTTTCCTCAACAACAAGGTGTGCCATAGGGTACCCTTCCCAATTTTTCCCATCAACAAGGTAACCCACCAATGCACCATCAAGGAAACCTTTAGTATAGTTTGTCTCAACAACAAGGTGTACCGCTAACGTACTACCAAGGGAACCCTCCACAACACCAACAAGGAACTAACCCTCCTTACATTCAGCAACAAAAAGCCAACCCAACTTACATTCAACAAGGATCTAACCCTCCTTACATTCAACAAGGATTTAACTCTCATTCCACCCATCATAGTTACTAAGGTCCTGTACCTTAGCAATACCCGACTTATGACCAAAACATGGTAGGCAAACAAGGTCACTACATGTAGGATTCCCAAACAAACATACCAAAGACAGAGATGGAAATGCATCTAAAAGAATTGAATCAGAGAATATCATACATGCAAGTAGGGAAACCAAAGAAGACTTATATCCTTCACATATATGTCCATTTCCTTTTGATCATTCCATCACTATGTTTCCCTTTCCAAAAAACTTTGAGATACCAAAGTTTGATAAATATAAAGGAAAATGAGATCCAATAGAATACGTGAGATATTTCTTGGTAGCATGCATTGAAGTCCAAAGCAATGACTCTTACCTCATGAGACTCTTTCCCCATAGTCTTACTGGTCACACCATGGAGTGGTTCCATCTACCACTAGGAGTTAAAAGCTTTGATGAACTCTCTACCAAATTCATAACCCACTTCTCATTCAATATAGAAGAAGATATCACCATCACAAATCTATACAAATTTAAGCAAAGTCAAGAATAATCCTTCACCTCCTACCTTCAAAGATGGCGACATAAGGCTAGTTGATGCAAATCACCTATTCTTGACAAGGAACTAGTCGACATATTCGTTTCAAATGTTAAAGCATAAGTCAACTACCACCTTACCATGTTGTGTCCTACAAACTTCGAAGAGGCCATTGAAAAAGGGCTACACATAGAAAGGGCCTTTGTAGCAAGAGGAGTGATCAAGCTAAAAAACCCAAGAGATAGTCCCTCTACTTCAAATGAGAAACCTAAAATTTGGGCCAAGAACAAAAATGTCACAAACGATGGGGTGGTGGATGCAAGAGCAATATGAAATGTGAAAATTCCAAATGTACCTCAAAAAAAACCTCAAGTGGCACAAACAAGCTATACTTCTAATAATGTACAAAACAACCAATTTACATATCTCTAAAATAATCAAGCAGGTAACCAATAGACATATCAAGGAGGGCAACAGAGACAATACGATCAACAAGGAAGGAAGTTCACAGTATTAGGAGAGTCGCTTGAGATGGTCATGCATAAGCTAGTGCAACAAAACCTCATCAAGGTTAACAATCACCAAAACTATGAGGAGTCAGGCTTCAAAACACCATGGTACAATGAGAAGAACTTGTGCGAGTTCCAAAAAATTAAAGGAAATACAACAAACAATTGCATGAGACTCAAGCACCTCATACAAGACTTGATAGACAAAAAAGAAGTGAATGTTGAACATCATCCTGGGAACAAGGACCTTCAGATATATACCAATCTAATTCCAAATCACGCTAAAAGGAATGAAAAAGGAATGGACCAAGACTATCACAATGCTAACTACACTTATGGTGACATAGTTCTAAGAACACTCTCTCAAGTAGATGACAATAGGGTGGATGTAGTGACTATATGAGGTGGAGACAACAAATGTAATGTAATTACCTGTCGAGGGAGAGTTACAATACAAGGAGGCCCACCTAAGCCCATAACTAAGTCATCAAATGACTACAATATCATGGAGCAGTTAAAGAAGACTCCTACTTTGATCTCAATCCTAAAATTGCTAAAACTATCACTCGCGCATAGGGAGATACTCGAAAAAGCATTAGAAGCATTAGTCCCTAAAGACCTTAATCCAAATTAGTTCCAAGCCATGGTTGGAAAAATCACAACCAATCACCATTTTGTCTTTTCCGGAAAAGACCTTTCAAAAATTAATTCCACAACCAAGCTCTCTACATAGAAGTTGGTGTCCAAAAAAACATGGTCAAGAGAGTGTTGATAGATAATGGTGCAAGTCTAAACATTTGTATCTTGAAATTCATCAAATAGTTGGGGTATTTTGATGATGTTATAGAAAAAGGAAAGAGCATTACTATAAGGGCATATAATGACCTTGAAAGGAATTCAGAAGGGGCAGTTAGGTTACCAGTGCAGATAGGACTGGCCATCACATAAACTACATGTCAAGTACTTGACCTTGAGTTGCCATATAACCTCCTCCTAAGACACCCTTGGATTCACACATTACAAGTAGTTCCTTCAACTTTCACCAATGCCTAAAGAGATGACATTATATGTCAATCCTGAACCCTTCCACTTTTGTGCAAAATTGGAGGAGACGTATAATAAAATCTAGCATATACCCAACAATGACATATCCTTTCATTCATTCTCATATGTTGACCCTTCCATGCTACCATCAACCTCAATTAAACCAACATAAAGTGAGCAACCAAAAATAGAAACCAAGATTCAAGTACTTGATTGAGGTAATGGAAATTATCACTTCAACCAAGCATTTTGCATTGGCATGCATCCACCAACACCCTAGGTTTATGGAGGCCTGAAGGAGATCAAATATGTTCAAACGGTACAAATGATAGCCAAACCCATAATTTTCACCAAGTGGGGAGATATGAAGGATGAAGAGATATTCAAAGAAGACTTGTCAACCGTGATCTACAAAGAGGACCAAAAGGAATTAGAAAAACCACAACCCATTCTAATTGATCCTAACAGTAAAGGTTATCAATTAGCTAAAAAAATGGGATATCAGGGAATAAGTGGCCTTGGGATACACAAACAAGGCCAATGGGAGCCTATCATAGTGGAAGATAGAAATAAGAATATGGGACTAGGATATGAGCCAAAAGACGTGGTTACTCCAAAAATTGAACGTACCTCTTTTAAGAAATGAGCAACTTCTACTAGCATTAAGGCATTGGATATCTACCACATTATGGACAATGATCTACCCATCAAAGACTTATTTGAAAACTTTAACATTGATAGGTGTAGACATGTAAAAGTGACCTAACACCTATCACACATACTAAATGACATTTTCACATCATTGACGTCAATATCATCAAATATCATGACATTTCACATCAATTGCGTCTAAAACCCTAATTTCCTCTATTAATTAAATAATACAACATTGATTAATTAATTCAATTGTTCACCATTTTCAACGAATTAAATAAATTCATTTTTTTTAATAAAGTCCTAAAACCCTAAATTCCTCTATTAATTGAATAATATTACATTATTTAATTAATTCACTTTTTCATCAATTTCGACCAATTAAATAAATTGTACATTTATTTAATAAAGTCCTAATGTAATTTTATTCATCCTGATTAATTAAATAACACCAATTATTTAATTACGTTGCTAAATCACTTTATTCATAATAATTTAATTAACTCACTTTTCCTCCAAATTTGAATAAACTATTTGAACCTTTGATTTTTGGTACCCTAAACCTTTCTAGCACTTCTAAGTTTTTTCACCTAAAAGGAGAAAGTAGGGCCAAAAGTCTAGCTAGGTTCACTCAAATTATGCAATGTATGATGTTATTTGAACTAAATGGAATGATCTAAGTGCAATTATATGAACTAATTGACTGATTATGTATGCAAAACCTATGATTTATGCAATGTTGGAAAACACAATGTGATATGAAAACAATGAACTATGAATGAACAAGTGCAAAACAGAATAGAAAGAGATTGAATTAGAGTGCACCTAGGTAGAGATTAGAGAATCTAGAATATTTTGAATGCTATTTGAAATCACAAAAAATCACCAGTGGGACTCATTCGCTACTGATGGTGAATTGGTCCTGCTTCTGATGAAAACTGTTGGGAACAGGTTTCTGAGTGTCGAGATCCAGAATCTGACAAAACCTAGATTTCTAGACTTAAGGTGGGACTCATTT